>VSMD01111844.1:0-185000 GCA_008750895.1 Mirza zaza | reverse complement strand
AGGGCGTTATTATCCCTTTCTCCCCCCCTCCCCTAAATTACTAAAAAATAAAAATATATTTATAATGTGCAAGACATATGGATTAAACATAAAATGTTTCACATTTTGATCTATAGTCTAAAAATTAATTAATAGCTTGATCAGACTAATGAATGGAATGTTCGCATCCTCAATTATTAGCCAATATAGGTGCCACCCCAAAGCCCTTCCTGATATGGGAAAACCCAGGTGGCCATTTCCACATCCACCAAGGGAGGCAATGGGTAGGAATTCACAATTGCATTCCTGATCCACTGATCACACCAGCCTTGAGCACTCTGGGCGAGATGAAGGTCAATGTAGCAGTTTTGTCCCAAATTATAACCAGTGATATAGTAAACTGCCATCAGCCCTATTATTACCAATAAGTAATCACAATGCATTAAAAAGTGACTTGCAATCCTGCAGAATTAGGCATAAGTTGTTGTAAAATAAAAAACAAACCTGTTTTGTCAAAACTGGCAGTGTAAAGAAGGCAGCACTGGAAGTGTCTGAATCATCTGTAATGCCAAGTACCCTCCATAAACTCGTAATGTGGTTAGGCTTTGGGACCCACTGTTTTGAAATCTTAGACGTATACACTTTCTCATAGGCTCACACAACCTATGATTATCTTCACTCAGCCAAGGTGAACTTCAGCTTTAGCAATTCTTAGATAAGCTATGTCTCTGGGTCTACAGAACAATATTAATAATTCAAACCAAACTAATAGACAAGAGACCACTTAGGTTTAGTGTCACCATAGCAGTCTTTTATAAGTTTACTAACAACTTTAGCCTAATCCCAATAAAGCCTGATAACAGTCATAAGAATTCATTAGGAAGTTTACTGGGGGGTACCATTATACCCATGCCTTTACGAGTCCATATAGAGATATAGTATTTATGTATATATATATAGTTAAGAGTGAATTTGGATTGCCTGAGTAACAGCTGTCTGGCAAACTGGACATGATGGCGTTCTCTTTTCACAGATCTTGTTGGCACATTCCATGCAGAAGAGGTTGTGGCCACATGGAACTAGGGCAGCAATAACTTCATTCTCAAAGCAAATCACACAGTCGTGCTTTCGTCTTGATTCTGGAGGTGAGCTAGAGGTGGAACCACCATTGGAAGAGGAGTAACTATTGGTACCATTAGAAAAAGCAGGGATGTATATTGGAAGGCCAACATGGTTGCCTGTACTAGGTGGGTCGCTCCTAACCCTCCGAGCAAGTGGGTGTTCTATGCTCTCAGGAAATGTAGGAGACAGACGAGGAGTAGATGGCTGACTTCCTCTGCGCTGAGTCTTCATGTTACCAGAGGGATCACTCCCAAAGCCAGAAAGTGGGTTAACTGGTTCAAACGGAGTCCAGATAGTTTGAGCGGATGTTGGTAAAGAGTCAAAGGCAGGAGAGTCAACTGCAAGATCTTCTGAGCCTACAGATGGTAGCGTATCTCCAAACCAAAAGTTTCCTGTACTAAATGGGCTTGTTGGACTAAAGTCAGCCAGCCTGTTGCTTCCAAAGTAGGAATCTGTCGAACCACTTCCTAGAGAACTGGAACTATCATTTCGATAATTAGATATCATTCTTGCTCGGCTAGGAGGTACTGGATTGGAGGAGAGCCACGCAGAGCCAAGAGTGCCACCTTCAAAGCTTACATCGGTACCATTGTAGTGGAAATCATTCTCTTCATTGAGCTCTATATAGTTTCCTGTACGCATGGCAATATGCATTTCTATTTCTTCCCGTGCTCGGTCAACATTTTCGGGCATACCGGTCACTTCAAAAACAGGCTCCTTATCTCTGCTTGGTGTTACTATGTATGTGTGGGTCTGCTGCTGAATTCTTTTAATGGTTGCTCCTTTGGGTCCAACCACTAATCCTACCACACGATAGGGAACCCTGACTTGGACGGTGGTTTGACCAGGCAGATTAGGACTACATGACAATCCTCCCAGGGCAGGCCCATTTTTGTTTCGAGATGCACGAATCATGGAGAAGTGCTCTGCAGCTGACAGGATTTCTCTTTTGGCCATGGCAACATCTTCTTTCCGTCCAGTGACAACAAAAATGGGCTCTTCACCACGGACAGGTGTCTTGATATACGTGTTTGTCTTGGCTCTCAGTGCTTTAATTTTACAACCTGTTAGAAAGAAAACATTTTGTAAGAATCAACATCTCTTATAAAGGCAAATCACAGAAAGTGCCTTTTAACCTTAATGTTATTATTAAGTTTTAGTTTGTTCTTTATCATACAAACTAATCACATGATGACAAAACTCCTAATTTCACTAATGCTCCTAGATCCAGAGGTATACTTGTTTGGTGGATCCTTCATTTGAAAAGAGGTGGTACTTCTACTGGGAGGTCTTGACTCACTCAACTCAGGCATTATCATTTTCTTCCTCTTGTTATTAGAAATTGCAAATGACGCATAAAGTTGCCTATACAGATAGGCTATACCACAAGTGGGTTTGATTTTAGAACGTGAATAAATTACTACCACGCAGGGAGTTGATGACAAAGAAAAACCATAACATGCATGTGAGACATTTAATACCTATTCTCACTTAATCTACACAATAACTGTTAAGAACCAGACTATTATACCCTTTTTTATTGCTAAAGAAACTGAAGTTACACAGAAAAACTGAATAACTTGTCAGAGTTCACACAGCTAGTAAAACACAGAGCCAAAGTTAAACCCATTCTGACTTCATAATCTTTTCATAATTCCCCATTTTAACCAACTTTCTTTAAGTAGTCACAGATTACCAGTGCCAACCAAGTAAGATTAGAGGGCTTCACACTGTAACCTAAAAATGCCAAATATACAACTAAGGCATATAAGTCTGGGGTTATACTTTTCAAAGATCCGAACTTGAACCTTGCCATAAAAGATTTGTTCTCATGAATGTATAATGCTATTCTGGTTCCTCAAAATAAACACACTAGGTGCTATTGAAGGTAAGTGTCACAATTTGAGCAGGTCTTTTTCTTAAACTTTCCCTTCCATTTTTATCCCTAATAAATTAATAATGTGCTTGTTTAACTCCTGCTAGTCCTTCAGATTTTAGTTTAGATGCCTCATCCTCTCCAAAGCTTCCTCTCCCCAAGAACCAGTTTGTGTGCCCTTCCTGAGCATTTCCAAAAGACTAGGTTGGTTGTCTACAGAGGTTGAGTATCCCTTAACCAAAATGCTCGGGAATGGAAGTGTTTTGGATTTTAGAATATTTGTATTATATCTGCTAGATAAGCACCTGTAATCAGAAAATCCAAAATGCTCCAATAAGCATTATGTTGGTGCTGATTTTGAAGCATTCTGGATTTCAGATTTAGGATACTCTATCTGTATGTGTTTTTGCTCCACAATAGAAAATGAATTAGAATACCAGAGCAACAAAACTTCTGTTATCTACTTACCATTTTATATAGGCTAAATGTCTAGGAGACTCCCTCATTCAGCACAGTGGGTGTTTTCTTGGGACTGAGAATTGAGATCACTTTTCATTGGCCAGTATGACTGATGGAGATGCCTAAACAATTCTGACAGGGATGTATGAACACATAACTGGTCATACTCTATACTCTGGGCTACAACTTGACAAGAAGGCAGTCTGCGGTAAACACATTCTTAACAACAGACAGTCCTGATCATTCTGCAGAAAAACACTGGGCAATTTCTACTAAGGACAAAGGGAAAATTAACCTAAGGGTCTAGTGTTGGTCCTTTTCAACCCTTACTAATACTGGCCATTAGAAAATGGAATTAAAAACCTTTCTAAATAAATACTTCTGAGACTATAAACAACTGTCAGTCATACCTTAGGAGAATATTTTTTGTTTACTACCTAGTAGGATTATAGTATTAACTAAGGAAATATGCTTAAAGGTCCACAAAACACTATCTGGCCTATGGGTGGTACTAATAGGTGTTTTTTAATACATGCCTCACTGGATAGAGAAAATGTTTTAAGCTTGGACCATGCACTTTATTAGGTTTTACGCATTAGGGTAAAGAGATAATAAGAATAAAGCAAAGCCACGCCCTTTTAAGCCACTGCCAATAAAAATAGAAGTATTTCTTCTCTCCTCTAAATTTTATGACAGTTTTAACACAGCACTCTAAATTCAGATTAGGACTACGGGAAACCTCACTAAACATAACATTGTTTCTATAGAAACACATATTCTGAGTTCCAAACATGTGATTTCTAGAATATGAATTCATTCTAAATTTGGGGACTATTATGAATAGGTATTAAAGTATTAAAAAGTATTAAAAAGGTGACACAAACTAAAGCAGAAAAAAGTTTATAATTTTGTGAGTGATGAAGGTAAAAAGCTTTTGAAGTATTTTTAGATGAGTTTCTACTTGAAAATTCAAAGATACTTTTAAAAATCACAGAAGAATTTATAATCCCATAAGCCACAAAAGTGCTGATAAATTAGACTGTATATTTTTTTAATTGCTGCATGGCAAAAGTCACCAAAAAGTAAAAAACTAAAATATAACCCATCTCACAAATGGCTAATTTCCCTTTTTTTATACACATACCCCTTACCTACAAACCACCAAAAGCATAACAGAAAAATACGCAAAAGAAACAGCTTGCAGAATATACAAATGGCTCTGAAGATGGAATTTCCATTTTCACAGGAATTGAGCTGTAATTTTCCACCTAAAAGATTGGCGTATATCAAAAACTTTACAACAATGCTAGTTAAAGCTCATATTTAGCTAGTGAGATTATAAACTACCTGCTCTGGAGGGCAGTTTGCAATATTTATCAAATTACAACTGCATATACACGGTGCCCCTCCAATCCCACTTGTAGAATGGATCTTGCGGAAATACTTGCACAAGTGCAAATGACCTCCTTGTATTTTATTACTTATTTTGTTTGGATTAGCGCGAGTCTGGTGCAAGTATATAATGGAATACTATGCACTCATAAAATCAGTTGACTTGGGGGACACGGTAAAAGATAGATTTAGTATAATCTTAATTTCTTATAAATGCATCACCTTTTCTAGGAAGTATGATTAGAAAAACAAATCAGATATAAAGAAAAAATACATTTTACTAGTCTTGGCATGTTCATTAGACTTTTGTCTAGTACTACTGAGATTATAGCCCCCCCGCCCCAGTTTTGCTTTCTATGTTTGAGTTATCTACAGTCAACTGCAGTCCAAAAATAGGTGAACATAGTATAAAAAGATATTTGGAGAGTGAGAGACCACATTCACGTAACTTATTACAGTACACTGTTACATAACTTTTCCATTATTAGTTGTGGTTAATCTCTTACTCTGCCTTATTTATAAACTTTATTATGAATATGTATAGGGAAAAAAATGCAGTATGTTTATACAGTACTATCCCCAGTTTCAGGCATCTACTGAAGGTCTTGGGAATGCATACCCTAAGATTAGGAGTAATCCCTGTACATGAACAGCAGGGTAAATGATTTCATAACCTCAAAGTAGAATAAAGTTTTGTAGTTCCAAAATGTAAGAACACTTGTTTTCTTATAGCTGCAGATAAAAACATGGCAAGATGTACTCAAGGTAGTACAATGGGCAGAGGCTGAGGCCAGACAGTTTAGATGTCAAAAACTAGGGTAGCTCTAACAACTTTCACTGCTATAATTTTATCTTGATTTGGAAGTAAACTCCCAAATAAAGTCTCCCACATTACCCCACTGGTATAGAAGCCCAATTCCCCTTCCTACATCACTGTTGCTGGGGCTGTGTTTCAGCTCAAAACCCCACAGCAGAAACCAGAACTCTGGTACTATTGTTCCCTGGTATAGCAAAAGGATTGTGCCTTGCTTCTTCAGGGTAGAGAGAGCCTCTCCCAGCTTTAGCAAATACGAACAGGAAGTCCTGTGCTGCTGGGAGAGGAGCTGAAAGAAAAGGTTGTAAACAATGGTATCTTCAGTGTTTTTCAAACCATTGGTTGTAATATCAATTTAGTAGGTTGCATAAAAAAGAACTCAATGTGTTCCAAATGTTTTAGTGCTCCACATGTTTCAGCTTTCTGGACGCTCAAGGGATCTATTTCCTATGTGTACAATGGGATGCAATGTTGTTCTTTCTGCTGTGGGTTACAGTCAGAAAAGTTTAAAACCACTAGAGTAGATAATCTTCAAGGCCACTTTCTAGTTCTACAAAACATGTGAAATGATGATACTTACCACAAGAGAACCAGTGTAGTAAAGCGGGAGGAGTGTGCAGTTGTTAAGACGACGTAGGTTTACAGATGAAATTTCTTATATAGTTGAAAATGGTTTAATACTTATAGTTCTGCTCTATTGTCACCTAAAGTAGCTTTTGGAGGCCAGAGAATGTAGATATATTTATAACACTGAATTTTAAAAAGCCATTTATTCTAGCCACTAGAAACGTATCTTGGATACCCACAGCAGGATTTTGCAAGTTTTTTTTTTTTTTTTCAACCATGGTTCACTTGGGTGGTAGCAAAAAGACCACATGGCCTATCTATAACATTTATTCCCACTTTCCAATAGATAAAACAGTATGAGATAAAGAACTGAGTTAACATTTAGGTCACCAGTAGTCTACAGTTAAGCAGAAAATAAAAGTCCATGGAGCTGTTCATCATTCACTTTCACTTCACCATTCACTAAATCTTTAAAAAGGCAGAATTCTAAGATGGCCTCCCAACATTCCTGGCCATGGTGTACACATACTTTCTTTTAGTTAAACAAACACTAACCTAGGTGTCCACGTGAAGGGATTTTGCAAAGTTATTATAGTTCAAATCAGTTCACCTTAAAAACAGGGAGATTATCCAGACTATCTGAATGGGCCTAACCTAATCAAGAATCCTTTAAAAGCAGGTCTTTCTCCCAGCTGATCTCAGAAGAGAAATCAGAGAGATGTGTTCTGTTTGGCTAACCTGGAAGAAAGGAAACAATCTATGCTGTGAATTGCCTATGGTGACCCCATGATGAGGATCTGCATGTGGCCTTTAGGAGCTGACAGCTACAAAGAAAATGGAAGTCTCCTTCCTTCAACAAGGAAATAAATTCTGCCAATAACAAGTGAGTTGGGGTGAGGACATGAGCCTCAGATGAGAACTTTGGTCCTGGCCAATCCCTTAATTCAAGCACAAAGAAGACTCTGAATAGGCACACCATGCCAGGACTTCTGACTTACAGAAACTGAGACAATACATTTGTGTTGTTTTAAACCACTAAATTAGCAGTGACTTATACAGCAATAGATACTACAGAGTTCTCAAAGCCCTTGAAGACTCCACAATCACTGCCCTAAAAGAGCTGAGACTAAAATATTAGGTATTACATTCTTATTCAGTATCAACATGTAATACTATATTAAGGTGTTACAGTAAACACGGAATTGTCATTAGTTCAATTATTCAATTTAAGTACAGAAATCTTTTTTTATCCTTTAATTTCCTTATTTCCTGCTTTAGTTTTCTAATGCTGCCATAACAAGCTACTTCAATGACACAAATTTATTTTACATATATTATTTTATAGTTCTGTGAGTCATAAGTCTGACATGGGTCTCGACACAGCTAAAATCAAGGTGATGGCAAGACTACTGCTTTCTGGAAGCTCAAGGGATCTATTTCTTTGTACATTCAGGTTGCTGGCAGAATTCAGTTGCTTGTAATGATAGGATGGAGTTTCCTTGCTGCTCTCAGCTGAGGGCCATTCCCAGCTTCCAGAGGCCACCTACATTTCTTGGCTTATGACTCCCTTCATCTTCAGAGCCAGCCATGGAGGTCCAGTCCTCCTTCATGTTTCAAATCTCAGACTCAGGTGGGATACGCTTTCTGCTTTTAGGGACTCGTGTGATTACAGTGGGCCCACCCTGGATGATGTCAGACAACTGCCCCATAGCAAGGTCCACACTCATCTGCATAAAACATCTACAAAGTCCCTTCTGCCAAATGAGGAAACATAGTCACAATTCCTGGAGTATTGAGGTATGGGCATCTTTGGGTGGATAGGATTATTCTGCCTACCACATTACTTTTTTCCTTTCCTCCAATTATTTTCCTTTTCTTCTAAGTACCTAGCTTTTAAATTTCAATCCAGAAATAGTAACCCAATGGTCAGGGTAGTGGATAGATATGATAGGGTCAGGAAAGGTTTGGGAAATCATAGGCATTGGAATAGGGTAAAAGGATAGTTTAAAAATCAAACAGGAAGAAATGAAATATATAAGCCAGGTGCTGACAACAACTCTTACTAGGTGATTGTATTTATGTTGGGAAGTGAGTGGTTTGGTAGCTGATGCACAAGTAAAAGCTGGCCTCCACTTGTCCTAAGGGCTTTGACTAGGTGTTCCCAGCTAAATCACTCCTAGGGGGCCCCAGAGCATTTCACCAATTGTGAGATAAAGTTCATTTCAGCCTAATGGTTGACCTTATCCATTCAAATTCCCTACAAGGGTGTATGTAGGTGCTACTTCCAGGTAGTATAAAGGATCTATCAACAATTCTGCTTTCTAGGAGCTCAGTCTAGAGGGGAAACAGTAAAGCAATGCTGATATATGATTACTGGTTTAACAAAAACAGGCATACAAAGCAGTGGAAGCATAGAAGAAGAGATGACTTTATTGCTACACTAAATAAAAGGCTTCAGAGGCATTTGAACTGAGACTTGAAGAAAGTGGTTTGGCCAGGTGGGAAGGAGAGCAGAGGGAACTATTAATACAAGTGCAAAAGCAGGGAATCAGGAGTAAGAGATAGCACAGCCAGAGATAATTGTTCAGTACAGTGAGTGCCTCCAGTGAATAAAGAGTAGATGGCAGGGGTAAGGCTGGATGGGGAGGCAGAAATCCTCAATGTCAGGCAAAGGAGTTAAAGGCTATCACAACAATCAGTAGAAAAATGCTGAGAATGAAAGATAGGATGAAAGGCAGGAGCTTTTTGTGACCACTGTTATGGACATATTTATTTCAAGTTCTTGTGTTGCTGAGTTTTTACAAAGAGGAGTTTGTTTTCCCAGAAATTACATCCAGTATATTTTCCATTCATTACATAAATTAGCTACATGTCAATTATTATATGAGTTGATTTAAGGAAGCACAAACCCTTACAAACACCAAACTGCATTATGTGTGTATTTTCACTTTTGGTAATCCTTCAGGTAAGACCTTTCTTCAAAAATTTCCACCTTAAGAGGTTTTGTTTTGAAAGGGAAAGGATGCTACTGGGAAATCATGACACACACTCTTTAATAAAAATGGGGAGAGGGGAGTTAAACTCCGTGAATAGCTCTTTTTACCTTCAAGAAAAAAATAAATCTCCTTGGCCTGATATTAAATTCTCCCTGCCCCTCCCCACATTAAGTGGCTATATAACCTACCTTCTCCCAGACTTTATCATCTCCTAAACATGTCTTGTTCCTCTTCTATTTCTGCTCAGGTATTTCCTTAAATAATCTGAAGGATTCTCCTACCACACTCCCTCTTCTCTGAGTTACCTGAGTAACAAATGCGGCCATTTGGAAAAGATAAAATTGTACATGTGAAAGGCTCTATGAACTCAAGAATAATACAAACATAGATATAACTCTTATAGCTTATCACATATGAATCTTTCCAGTTCAAAGGAAACGATATCAAGAAAAAAACCCTGGTCATCTACAGGACTGGGAACTTGTTTTGACCTTAGATCATTCAACATCTAGGTCTTTTTCAATGCTTATATTTTTTTAATCAACCCCCACCTCTTCCTTTCCTAAAGTCTAAAAAAGCACTTGAGGCAATCAGATACTATTATATTTTGCATGTATATATATCTGTTCTTTCCTAAAGGAAAGATTGACGGAGTAACAGTTGGGTACATGAAACTTTGGATAGACCATCACTAATGAGTTTTGTGAACTTCAATAGGTCACTAAACCTTACCTCTCCTTCATGTGTAAGGGACTATGATTATAGATACTTCCCTCATTTAGTTTTTCCAAGAATTAAACAAAATACTGTATTAAAAATGCTTACTATATTGTCTGTTACTCACAAGTACTCAGTAAAGGGTAGTTTTTATGATTTTTTTTTTTAAGAACTATCCCCCACTCCCCACCTTTCCCAAGTGAGCATTTCCTAAGTAATCTCAGCTAATATTTGAGACTGGACTTAGCTTTGAAATAGTAGAAATTTACAGAGCACTCCTCGGTTTTCTGAGCTTTTTCCCAGATACATTCTCATTTAATCATAATAGAGTGCTTTAGGAAGGCCAGAAAAGAGCTTAATTCAATTGTTCAAGATCTACCAGCTATAAAGTCAGATCTCAAACCCAGGCCGTCTTAATTCCACTCTATTCACTATTCTACAGTATTTTCCCCTAAAAGTATAACACTTTACATGTTTCAAAATATATTAGAATGGATGGGGGGGGGATAGTATTACTTAATGGTTTCACATAAAATGAGCACTTTTCACTTGAAAACAACTCAATTTCAGTATAATATTTTCAAAGACTGATGAACATCAGTCAAGTCCCAGTAAGTGTTGCTTAAGTACATAATTTAATTCAACATCTTAAGTAATACATCGTTTAAGAATGCAATGTATTCCCCTAAATGTATAATATAGAAATATTAGCTTTCCTTTCCAGGGTTCAAGTGTCCCTGTAGCTTCTCTAAGGTCAATATTCTCCAAATTTTCTTAGGAAAACTGTCTCACTTTAGAGATTATTTCAACAGTACTTCAGCTTCATTATTTTATTTTTGTTTATTATCAGCTTACATATGGACATTTAATGCCTTCCATCAAGTAGGATCTACTGTTCTTCAAACAAAAGCTCGAAGCGATTTGAGCCTGACTAGCTCTTTTAAATAAAAAGTTGGGAATAAAGGCAAGAGGGAAGAAAACCTCAATTAATGCAATATGGAAAATGAATGATAATTAATAAAATGACATGCTTCTAATGCAACAATTCAGTTCAATCAAATAAACAACACGTATCTGCTTTGTTTCAGGTACTTTAACCAATATTAAGGATGCAAAGATGACTAAGATTCAGTTGTTTTTATTGATTTGTATCAACCTCAAGCATCAAAAATATTTAGTGATAGTACATGTTCATGTACAGATATACATCTGTCATTTTCTTTTCTTATATTATTGTTGTTGCTCAAATCTACTAAATCCTTGCTGATTTTTGTCTGCTTGTTCTACTTCTTACTGAGACAAGACTGTTGAAGTCTTGATCTATATTAGCTCAAGACCTTGGAGAAGTTGCTTATACCTCCCTCCATAGACCTGTTTGTTTTATCTGTCTGGTGGAAATAATGGATTAAATGAGATGATACATGTAGTTTTTACACAGCGCCTGATACACATGTTAAAACAAATGAATTGATTTTCTATAGGGAGTTAAAAACACATAAAGAATTCATCTTCAAAAGATAAAATATATTTAGATTGTGAAAAACACGTTAAGATATTATGAACTTTGCAAAAATGGAAAGATACGAAGTCAACCTAACTGGTAATTTGAAATCTGGTTTACTTATACATGATTTTAGGGACTCTCTTTGGACAAAAATCAGAATGTAAGAGCTATGATAGATCACCTAGTTCAATCTCATTTTATACATGAAGAAAACCAAAGTCTAAAATCACGCAAAGTTATAAACTAGTGACTCCTAAATCACCACCCTCCCAACCTATCTTATTTTCCTACTTGATTTTTGTAACTGGAGAATTCCCTGCATGTACAAGGTTATTTTAAAAAAATAGAAGTTAAAATCTAAAAATTTCTCTTTTTTTCACTTATTTTAGATAAAAAGATAAAAAATATTTAATGAAAAGGTTTTTATTTGGCCTTTCGGTAAAGCTGAAACAACCAGAAGTAGGTGTAAATCAGAGATAAAAGGCAGAACAATTTTCCTAACTGGGAGCTTTAAATTATGTTCATGCCCTTTAGAGGATGTTAACAGAAATCTTAGCATTATCTCAGTTTGGGTACCATATAATGGAAATCAGATTTATTTGTAAACGACTTTCTTTCAGAATAGCTTAGGCTCTTTGCCAGGAAATACATTTCCAAAGCTCTGATTTTAAATAAATTTTAAGATATATCATAAACTTTAAAAAATATAAATAATTTAGTTAGTGGTATATCCTAAGAAAAACTTACACCATGAATTTACACTACTAATGATATCTTCTCAAACTTGATCCTCACAACAAATGGGGAGAAGGAGCAAATTGGAAAAGTAGATGGAACAGCTTTTTTCCCCTGAGAGGAAACTGAGGGCTAAGAGAAGTTAAATGATTTGTCCAAGGTCACATGCAACAAGTGGTAAAACTCAACTTTTCTAACTTCAAGTTCAATGTCCTTTTCTACAGTATACTACATGGTACCTGTGGAAAGTCATAAGATAAGGTGAAGGGGAAAAGAAAGTGGCATGGAAAAGCAGAACAATAAAAAGGGCAGCTTCAAATGTAAAAGTATTTTACACCGGTAACTATTTGGGGAGATCTTTTAGTTGTTGGGAATCATTCCCTTCAATCAAGTTCAAGACCAAATTCTTCATGCTTACCTTCAACTACATCTGCAGTTTGCTTTAAAGAATTTTCTTGGCCGGGTGAGGTGGCTCATGCTGGTAATCCTAGCACTCTGGGAGGCTGAGGCGGGAGGATCACTCGAGGTCAGGAGTTTGAGACCAGCCTGAGCAAGAGCGAGACCCCGTCTCTACTAAAAATAGAAAGAAATTATGTGGACAACTAAAAAAATATATATAAAAAATTAGCCCGGCATGGTGGCACGCGCCTGTAGTCCTAGCTACTCAGGAGGCTGAGGCAGAAGGATTGCTTGAGCCCAGGAGTCTGAGGTCGCTGTGAGCTAGGATGACACCATGGCACTCTAGACGGGGCAACAGAGCCAGACTCTGTCTCAAAAAAAGAGAGAAAAAAAAAGAATTTTCTTTATTATTTAAGGCCTAGTCTTACTATTCCATGGTAGTTTTACTTGCGGTCAAATCAGGCTTCCCTGCATGCAATAAACCATATACTTACTTACTCAACAAAGGCAACAAACCACGAAACTTGAATTGTTCTTAAATCCCAAACACTGGCATCAAAGAGGTTCTATAGTTACTCAGTATAACTTAAATTCCCCAAATCAGTCATAGAACAAAGACTTGAACTATTCAAATAGGATTAGGCCATGCATATATTCAATTTAATATAACTGGGCTTGGTAATCCTAACATTAGAAAATTATTTTAAAGCCTTAGATATCAGATTTAATCTTTGCCAATCTTTACACAGTAACTAATGATGGCATGGGAAAAAAGTTAAAAGGAAACATACAAATTACGGTATCTGAGCCATCTGGGAAGCCTTAAGGATGCAGTTTAATAAAAAACATATCACTATAGAATCACCAGAATATCAATAGGGATTTAAAATAATTGTTTATGATCTATTTCGAGCTTCCAATGTTAAAAAAATTAAAATCTAGTATCTTATTTAGATACTAACAGTTATTTAGTAGCTTATAAAAATTATCTGTTTTTTCATTTTGAGTTTAAATTACAAGTTCCAGATGCCAGAAATTACTTTAAAATTCCATAATAATCCTATAAATTATAAAATAGTACTGCGGTAATCATCATAGCTGCTCACTAGTATCTTGGCTCTGTGCACATGGTTGTAATGTACCTTCTTGACCATCTGAAATTAGGTGTGGCCAGATAACTAGCATTGATTAATGAAATATAAGCAGATGTGATAAGCATTACTTCCAGGTCGAACATTTAAAGATAAGTGTGTGCTATGACATAGTCTTTGACCCTCTAGCACAGGGGAGGAGAACAGTAACACTTGAGATGGTGGCTACTCCATTGGCCTGTGTCTCTGAATAACTAAAATGCAGAGTCCCTGTGAACAAAAAACAAACCTTGGTTGCTTTAACATTGAGATGTTGAGGTTCTTTGTTACCACAGCATAATTTAACCGTATCTTCACAGATACGGTTAGGTTAAATTTTTTTTTTTTTTCTCAGCAAGTTAAAAAGATTTATTGCCATCCCAGGCTTCACAGGAGCCCAGAATGCCGGGCTGGTGTGTGGTTCGGGAAGTTGTCGGGGCATGACAGAAGTGCCAGGTATCTAACAGGTGTTCAGGTATCAGTTGGTTCTAGTTCTATCACATTAGAAGAATATAATGTGTGAAAATGTCTGCTAAAGCTGAAAAAAGGTGAATTAAAAGAGTGGTTCTACATTAATTTCAGATTGACCTTGACAAAAGTTATATGTTCCTATCATTTATAGCTTCATACATCAATTTATTTGTCTATCATTCAGATACTCTAGAGCAGGAGTCCTCAAACTTTTTAAACAGGAGGCCAGTTCACTGTCGCTCAGACAGTTGGAGGGCCGGACTATAGTTTTAAAAAAACTATGAACAATTTCCTATGTATACTGCACATATCTTATTTTGAAGTAAAAAAACAAACAGACAAAAACAACCGCATGTGGCCCATGGGCCATAGTCTGAAGACACCTGCTCTAGAGTTATTGCAGATATGATTATGCCCAGCTACAGAAGAGGAATCTGAAGCCTAAGGAGTTTCAATGACTTGTCTAAGATCACGAAGTGAGTTAGTGGCACAGAGTAATTATCCTTCAGGAATATTAATTTCTGATTGCTGGCTCTTTCCAATACATCACAGCTGAACAGAGACTGTTACAGGCAATTTGATGTTGCTTATATGTATTTTTATATTAAAATACACATTCTAAACCCTTTTTGTTTTAGAATTAAATTTGAATTTTGTTTTAGAATTGAATTGAAGGCAAAGTATTAACAACCCATAAGTATTCAAAACCAAATCAGAACTCTTATAACTAAATTCTACCTTTCCTTGAAAATTTAAGATGTGGTGAACAATCGCCTAGAATTCCAACCCATAAATGTTGTTGAAAAATTTTCTAGGTAGAAATCTCTAAGAGAAACAGTTCTCAAATACTTGAGAACTTGGCTCAATACTTGGCTCCCTAAATCATTTTTAAGTTGTTGGTAAGGGGAGTGGGGTGTAGAAAATACACCTTTGGCTGGGCCTGATGGCTCATACCTGTAATCCTAGCACTTTGGGAAGACAAGGCAGGAGGATTACTTAAGCCCAGAAGTTCAAGACCAGCCTGATCAACATAGTGAGACCCCATCTTTACAAAAAATAGAAAAACTAGACAGGCATGGTGGTGTGCACCTGTAGTCCCAGCTACTTTGGAGGTGGAGGCAGGAGGATCCCTTGAACCCAGGAGTCTGAGGTTGCTGTGGGTTATGACACCATTGCAGTAGGGTGAGATCCAGCCCTACCCACAAAAATACACCCTTGAATTGCCATTTTATTTCCCATTTCCTTCCTAGTAAATCAGAATAGTTCATTAGCTGAATAAGGCAGAAAGAAAATGCAGTAGATTCCCTGCTTATATGCAAAACAATTACAGTAATCTGAACCTTTCCGCAAGGGCCCCAGAGCTAATAATACAAACCATTATCAACTAAATTTAAATTTTAAAGCCTAAAAGTTATAATTTTTAAAGCTAGTGTGTATGTATATATACACAAATTACTAACTATAAATGACAGTGAATTTTTTGTTAGACACATTAGAACTATATTGTAATGATAACCATGCCTTCTGGGTAGTAAAAGACATCAAGATTTCATTAAGTAAACTAATTATGAGAGTGATATTATGTATACTAGAAATACAGGATCCCAAAACTCAGATGATTAGGGCAGAACTTAATCCACAGTATTATTAACCTTCCAGAGCAGAAAGCCTCAATAACTGAAGCAGCAATGTCAAGTGGAACTTTATTTTCATGTCAAACTGGCCTACATCCAAGTTCTGTTATTTGAGCATGTTATCTTTCAGAACTCCAGTTTTTATATCTGTAAGATGGTAAAAACTGCCTAGCAGGGTTACATGGCACTGGTAAAGTACCTAACATAGGACTTGGCAAAGAAAAGGCCAACAATGCCAGCCCTCCCTTATAAAAGAAAAAGACATGTGCTTTAGCATTATTCTGAAACTGTTTATTCTCATGAAATGTGTATTTCTTCTCGAATAGGAAATGTATGTTCAGCAAGACCAGGCTTTTTTTCTCATGGTCATATGTACATACACCTTATTTCAGTTGTTTTGGAGCTTGAAGGGTGGATCTACCCTAAGAAATTGGGAAAACTACCGCAAGGATGCATTAAGACAACTTGAAACAATGTAAAGTGTTAGTTGTTAAAAAAAAAAAAAAGTGACAATACACACTGCCACTGGGGATCAGTGGAAACAGAATAGTTCAATAAGGAAGAAGAAAATTTCCAAAAGGGTCTAGTTCAGTGATAGTCAAAGTAGAGTATGAGAAAATCCACTGGAGTGCAGAAAAAACTAGAACTCCTGTTACCATTTTTATCTTATTCTTTAAAAATTTTACATATGTTTTACAATGTATACTAGCACAAATATGCATACACAAATATCCAGATATTTGGAGTACAAGCTTAAATTTTATTGACAGGGTGTACAATCAAAAACAGCTGGAGATCACTATTCTAGACCATGAGGCTAGAGAACAAACATACACCGTCAATTGAAGCCTAATGAAAATAGTATAAGATATTCTTTATCTTAAACAGCAATATAAAACCTTGGTTACAAGTCTTTAAACAACTGAATTTATGACATTTAATATTTATTTATAATGTAGATAATGGGTATACAATTCTGCTTTAATTCACTTTTTAGTCTAAATTGATATCAATGATTGTATAAATTGGGACAAAACCCATTGACTTAAATTAGACCTGTTAACTACTGTTAATGTGTTACAGGTATTACACTTAAATAAGTGTTGCTAAGTTTACAAAATTAGGTGTTAAAAGTCTATTGCCAGCCTTATTTTTGAAGTCCATATTCTAAAACTTCTTTGATTAACTACATCAATAAGCCTTTTTAGTTCCTGGCTTTATTTTACAATATTGTTGGTTTCACAATAGGTGCAAAGCTGAAAAAAACAAGGCCAATTTAGCATTTACAAATGACCACATGCTACTGGGGAGTATAAATAAGAGGTCAAACACTCAGCCAACTTTCATTACTATCAAAAGCATTTTTTTTTAAATAAGCACAACAAATTTATCACATGCACATGTGTGCATGGGAGTCATACAAAACACAAAAATTCAGTGGTTTGGTTTTTTTGAAAACCCCTGAAACCAGAGACCATCTACATGAGTTGTACTAGTCTATCTGACTCAGAATTCCTTTTGTCCTGCTCTTTGCTTCAGAGCTTAAGTCACAAATGTCTCCATCTGTGACATAATTATTTCCAAAACCAATTAAGAGATGTCACACAGAAAATTATGACTTCAGGTAATAAATAAAATGACAGAAATGGATAATTCTTAAGGATGAAAAGTTAGCTTCTCCAAAGCAAACAAGAAAATGAAATGATTTATCCTGCTTTACTTACTTAGGACAGGTCCTCTCCCATGGGGATATGATCACACTGTAAAAGGATGTGAACAGTGGAAGTCACTAAGTTCTCCATAGAAGTAAATACTTTACAGGTTTTATTACTATGCTAGAGCATAGGGGTGGGCAAATGGGTCAATGATCCACTAGCTGAATGGTTTAAAATAAATGGGAAAAGGGCAAGACTTTCTGCTTTTAAGATAGAGGATAATGACACACAGTCAACGCTGAGAAAATACTAAGTACCAAAAGGAATAGTCAGCAATTTGTCTTCATGTCCTAAGACATAAACAGATTTACATTTCCTTATTAACTAATAAGTACAGCCTGAAAAAAAAAAAAAAAGGCTTTCTCATTTGCTATCACATAATACAAGGTACAAAACATTAATAAAAACTAGGAATTTATTTTTACATAATGGGTTTCTATAAAGATAACAGTTTATAAAACTAAGGATCATTTTATAGTGTTTTAACAGGTATGATATAGTAAAGGACAAAAGTTTGTATTAAACTAGATCTACAAAATATGTTATCTGGTCTCTTAGTAAAAGTGGCATGTAAATGTTCTTTTCTTTGTTACCTTGGACTGCCACCATAAAGCACACTGAACCAACTTGTGCCAAGGAAGTAGCATCCTCCCATAGCGTTCAGGATTCTTCATATTCCAGCCTGTACGACTACATTCCCAGTCTTCCACTACTCCCCTTTACTGACCCTAGATATCAACAAAACTTCACACTGCTTGCCAATCACGTCTAGAGATTAGTCCTCCACACCATTCCTCACGTTGTTACTCAGCCTTTCTACAATCTCCATTTGTTAAACAACTACCCATTCTCCAAGGCCCTCCAGGATATACGTTCTTACATGTGTGACTTTTTGTTTGTCATACTAGAGTTAGTGCCATTCCACTGCTTATTAGACTGTTAGCTTCTTAAGGGCAGAAAAGTTTGAACCAACTTCACATTCTCAACTCAGTACCATAATCTCAACACCTGGCAACATACAAGCTTGATACCTAACAATCCCTCAATGTTCTTATATGAATGGCCAATTCATTCTGGATCTATAAATTAAGATGTTTTAATTTTATCCTGTGTAGGTGAATTAGTTTTCTCCTGGAGATTATTATCCTAAGTATTGTCAAAAACAAACGAGGTATTTGAAACTCATTTTACCAGAAGAACTAGAAGAATAAACTCCCTTTCAATTGAATAGTTCCAGATTTGAACAGCATCTTAAGTGCCAATCATCAGGCAGTCTGAAATAATCTCTTGTTTCTATCGAATTTTCAGATAAGTTTTTCTTATTAAAAATCTACAGGTAAGAAATAAGTCAACTCCGATATGTGAAACCACAATTTCGACAGACCTCTTATTTATGTGTACTTTAGACCACTTGGGAAAGATGAGATCATTTAAGCAGCAGCGCCATCATCTCTTTATTTGACCCCAACAATGCTCTCAACCTAACAGTAGAGTCATGCATCAACCAGGCTAAACCATATTGTAATGAGGTGTCAGCAGGTAATAGTTACCCATTTAATAAAAGGGAGGAAAGCCACATTACAGAGCTTAGGACCTTCCCTAAAAATGTCGGAAAAAGAGGTACTCCGGGCGGGCATCCCCTTCCCCCACCTTCACAAATCTACTCCTGGAATCCGAGACATAGGTCCTTTGTCTGAACAATGTGGGAGGAGTCTGTCTGCAGTACTGGTGTGCTGGCAAGAACAGTAAATTACTGAAAACTGTATAAACGCATAAAGTTCCTTAATTACCTTACTGTCCAATTTTTCTTCGTCGTGCACACTGAAGTGTTCGAAAAGATAGCCAATGGTGCCTTTTCGAGAGTTAAAATACATCGAGAGGAATACAATAAAATCAACAGAGTTAGGCTGCTCTTCAACACCCAAGTTTCTGAATAGCGAGGGGCTGGGGGATGGTGGTGCTGGCGACCATTTGCACACCCCCCTCCTCTCGAATAAGGTCTTTCTACAAGCCTCCATCTCTGTCCATTTCTCTATCTGAATAAGCCGTTGTAAAGGAAGCTGAGCGCTTTTATAAGACACTCGGCTGTGCAAACTTGCAACCTCGAAGCTTTCCGTACACAACACCGAATCCACAACTCCTCTGACCCGACCTTTTACCACCGCACTGAGGTTTCTGGTGACACGCCAACCCGGTGTTCCACGAATACAGCCCAAGCAAAGTGAACTCCACCGGACTGGCGGCCCGAGAAAGTTCACACTTTTTATCTGGCAAAGTGAGCGGAACAGCGTGGGTTTGCGCAAGGTGACCCATCTTCTCGTCGACCCTCGGCTCCTCTCAGACCCCTTCGCAGCGGACCTGGGAGACTCGCCGGGTTTGCTTTCTCGGCCCCAAACTCGTACCTTCTGGCTCCCCACCCACGCCCAGGGCCATGCCCAGCTGGACCTCCCCACTCCCCACACTCACCCTGGCGGCCGACAATCTCGGCGACATGCTCGGAGCTGGGCACCGGGACGCACTCGGTGGTGTTGACGCTCTTCCTCCGGAGCAGTGCCGCCTGCTCGCCGTTTAGGGCGGCCGCCGCCGCCCCGCAGCCGCCGGGGCCGTAGGCGTGGGACAGCATCGCCGCCATCATGCCCTGGGCATCGTCCCCGCCGTAGAGCACCCCCGCCGCCGCCGCCGCAGCCGCCGCCTCCCGGGCATCGAAGCCCGCGGCGGGCAGCAGCACCGACCCCAGGGTCCCGCCCGGGATCGGCTGGGTCTGGGAGGCGGTGGCCGCGGGCGGCGACAGCAGCAGCAGGGACGGCCGGTCCTCCTCCTCTGCTTCCTCCAGCTCCTCCTCCTCTAGCAGTTCTCCGTCCAGCTCCGCTTCCTCCCCCTCCTCCTCGTCCTCCTCCAGCTCCAGCTCGGCCGCCTCCGGGGCCCCGGGCCGGCCAGCCCGCTCCTCTGGAGACAGCCCCGCCGCCCGCCGGGCCTGGCCCTGCGCCGCTGCCGCGGCCCGAAGCGCCGGGGCGCCGGGCTCCGCCGGGCTGGGGTCGTCGAGGCCTAGCGCGGCCAGGCGCTCCCTCAGCAGAAGCCCGTCCCCATCGAGCTCCGGGCCGCCCGCGGGCGGCGGCAGCGGCGGCGGCGGCGGCGGCGGGGGCGGCTGCGGCAGGGGGGCCGGGGCCGCCGCCAGGGCCAGGGCCGCGGAGCTGCCGCTCGGCATCGCAGCGGCGCGCTGTCAATGGCGGCGGCGGCGGCGGCGGCCGGGTCAGGCGCGGCGGGCGGCGAGCCCCATGGCGGACAGGGCCCGGGCCCTGTTCAGCGCGCAAACACCTTTCCTCTGGGGAGGCGGCGGGGCTGGCGACCCGAGCTGAGGAGCGCCAGGGCCGCCCGGAGACCGGAGAGGGCGGGGTGGAGGGGCAGGGGAAGGAGGCAGAGGTAGGTAACTAGGTGGGTGGGTGGGTGGGGACGGCAGCGGGGCGGGCTGGTGGAGGTGGCAGCGGCTCCCCTCTCAGGGTTTCTTTTGTTTCATGGCCTTAACCAGCCCCCGGCGCGCGCGGCGGCGGCGGCGACGCCCCACGCCGCTCACCGAATGAAGCCGGCGCGCTCTGATTGGCTGTTTTTAATCCCGGGGAGCCCGCCCTCTCCTCCCGAAGCCTTCCAACTCCTTTCCCTAGCCCCCCCCCCCGCCCGCGTCTCGGGCCCCGCCCCTCCCCTCCCCAGAGCTCTCTGATTGGGTGACTGGGACGAGCCAGCCCCCAAAACCTTCTCCTTCCGTCCTCTCCCCTCCCCCCACCCTCTCTCCCCTGTCACTACTGGCTCTCGAGGAGCGGGACTGTGATTGTTCGCTTTCACGTCACTCTTTGTGACGTACAGCGGGGGGGCGGGGAAAGGGGGCGGACGAAGCGCTGCAGCGGAGGCTGAAGCCGGGGGCCCAGCGGGACTTTGGCGCGGGCGCGTGCACTTTACGCGCGCACTTGGGTTCCCTCCCGCATCCCTCCCAACCCTGTAGCCCACCTGGGTGTGTTCTCTTAGGGAAGGCAAAGTGTGAGCTGCCCTGGAGCGGAGCCGCAGGCGTGGGCCTGAGGGAGGGCGTTGTTTGCTCAGGGTGAGGAAGAGCTTGCCCCTTTCTGGATAAGGGCCTAAGAACAGTCATCAAAGGAGGGGCCATACTTACCTGGCTGGGGAGATACCAGGATCACAAAGGAGGGGCCAGGGAAGTGTTCTCCTATCCTCTCGCGTGGGTGGTTTCCTGAGCCACGTGGCCGCTGGGCCTTCCCTGCTCTACCCGGCGATGCTCCTCCCTCGGGCCGGCCCTCCCATGCCGAGCTGGCCCGGCTTCCCGCCGGCCGGTTGGTCACACCAGGAGCTTTGAGGTGCTGAACTTCAGTTCTTTGAAGCTTTTAAAGGAAATTAATTGCTTGTTTCCTCCTCTCTAAAAGCTCTGCCTGCAGTATGGCTCAGGAGATCTCTCACCGTGGCTATCTTATCGAGGGATTACTTTAAAGTGGCTTGTTAAACCCTATTACTTTCCTCTGTCTTAGGCTGTGACTACCCCATCCCTCCCTTTAGTACCAGATAGTCTTCCCAGGTTAGTCTTAACCAACCACATTGTCCTGTAGCGATAGAATGAGGGCAATATAATGTCATTTCAAAGTTTCTAGCACCATCATTAAAGTATCAGATTATTAAATATGAAATATCTATTTTGAAATCAAAAGTTTAGTTTATTATATCTCAAGAAGCAGCACAAGTAATCAAAGTATGAGCCTAAACTATCGACACAGTTTTGCCATCTTAATGGTAGCTCATTTGTGCCAGCAGCGAAGAATCCTGGAGAACAAGTGGTGATGAAATCTCGAAAGGTGTTTTCCATAGCTTGTTGAGAATTGAATTTTTTTTTTTTTTGCAAGAAGTGGTCCAAAGCCTGGAAGGAGTGGTAGGCAGCTGGGGCAAGATCTGGTGAATATGGTGGATGACAGAGTGTTTCCAAGGTTCAGTAGTTAGAGCAGTGTTGTTTGTGTGATGCGTGGTCGAGCATTGTCTTGCAATAAGATTGGTCTATCTCTATAGAGCAGCCTTGGCTGCTTAATTGCAAGCATCCTCATCATTTAATCTAATTGGCTGCAGCAGACCTTTGCTGTAAGGGATTGACCAGGTTTCATGAATCTGTAATAGATAATACCAGCGCTGGAACACCAAAGAGACACCATTAGCTTTTTTTGATGAATGATTCTGTTCTGGACTGTGTTTTGGCACTTCATCCTTATCCAATCATTGTGCTGAATGATTGCGATTGTCAAAAGGAACCCATTTTCATCACACGTAATTTTATGGTGTAGAAATGGGTTGCCTTTCTGTTGTGACAGCAAAGGCGTGCTTCAAGACAATTTCTCTTCTGATGCTCGTTTGATTCATGTGGAACCCTTCTATCCAGCTTCTTTACCTTGTTGATATGTTTCAAATGTTCCAACATTGTTGGAATAGTAATGTCAAACCTTGCTACTATTGTAATTTGCATGTGAGTTGACATAAATGCACTTCCACGACAGCGTTCAGCTCATCGTTATCTGTCTTGGTCTCAGGTTGCCCACGTGGCTCATTTTGAAGATTGAAATCACCAGAATGGAACTTCTCAAACCATCCACGTACTGTGCTTTCATTAGCCACATCCTTTCGAAACATTCATTGATATTTCGAGCTGTCTATGCTACATTGGTTCCAAACGGAACTCATATTTGAAAATAACACGAATTTTTGACTTGTCCATGGTTTCATAAAAATGGCTCTAAAAAAAATTTGAAAGATAATGACAAGCTAAACCATGTGTTTGAGAGAATAAGGATGTACCTTCATGATAAAAATAAAACAAGAAGTGTCAAAAAGTGAAATGTCAGAGATATCAACTGTCAAACAGTACACTTAAGAAAATAGGACATTTCATACTAAATAACCTAATAGAAACAGTTTTAAGAAAGAAAGTTTTAATAAACATGCTTAGTTCAATATGTCCAAAATATTATGATCTCAATACATAAGCAATGTAAAATCATTAATAATAGAGTTCTTTTACAGTTCTTTTTAAGTCTTTGAAACTGGTGTGTGTTTTATACTTACAGCATATCATGATTCAGTTGGCTTCACACTAACATTACATTTCAAGTAATGCTCAGTATCTACTAGTAAGTCTAGACCTTGATTTTTGAAGTAGAACTTGGGGCCTTTTCTATATTGGGTTTATATACTATATCGTATTCCCTTAAACTCTTTTCTTAGGAGTCAACTTTAATTGGGCTCCTACATTTCTCAATTGTCTAAGCTGTTGCAGAGAGAGTAGTGCAAGAGAAAGCAGAAATATGCCTTCCATTTCCCTATTTTGTGCTCATAGAACCATTTGCACAATCCTTCCACCTACCCCACCTCTCCAATCAAAACCTTTCCTATTATTCCTAGGTTTCTCCAGCCCATCTAAAAAACCCTGTAGGTTGCTTTTATAACAACTCATTTGTAGCAGTAAGTTATGGAGCAGTTGGTTTTACAGAAGAAATCTTGCTATTAACTCTACTGAAAAGTGATCTGTTCCTTCCTTACCTTCCCAATTAGGCACAATTTTCACCTATACCCTGTTTGAGATATGCCCCAAGGATACATTTCATAGCATCTTGATAAAAGGTACTGAATCTTTTTTAATGTACCAGTGAATAGCTAGTACAACTAGACATTAACTGATAGAATATACAAAAATGCTTGCTGTCTGATATTTCAGTTTAATTGATAACCATTATTTGAAGGGAAAAACTTCTAAAAAGGCAAATCCAATCAAAGGATAAAACCAAATAAAACATGCAGTGGTCACTCCCAGGATATCTTTGTCATTGGAAGGAAATTTGTAGTAGAATCACAATTGAAACTGTTGAAAGTCCTTTTCTCTACCTCTTCATGGGTTGTTAAATGCCCCCCCTTAATCCTAAATTCTCTTCCAAAAGACCCAAAGCAAAAGCTAGAGCAGGAGTGATAGTCACCACATGTTTGTCTTTTGAGAGGGAAGATAGAACGAATAGATTCATGTAGATAAAGACCCACACGGATAAGATCCATTTGGCTAAGATTTTAAAAAATGCTAAATGCTTCAATTGAGGTGTTCATAATATAAAAATTGCTTTCTACTTCATTCTTACATAATAAATGAGGTTTCATGAGTTCCTATACACAAATATATACATTCATGCATTCATTTATATTTGATCAATAGTGTGATTTATGAATAAGGCAGGAGTTATCGAAGCTCATGGACCTTCCCACTTGGGTCTAAATTTATCAGCTTGTATTAAATCTTGTTTATGAAGCAACTTTGAGATTTGCTTTTGCTCTAAATATTTGACTAGGATGCTTTCATTTAAATTTATCAAACAACCCAATCCCTCCATTCTCCCTCAGCCACACAACACACTAATTTGCACCTCAAGAGGGTTTCCCTTTTATTCCTAAACTGCTGTTTATTACACAGTTTGATACCCTAGGGAAGAAGAGTTGTTTTAATGATCACAGAACAAAAAAACTACAGAATTGGCTACCCTTTATCAAATAGCGGGCAGACTGCTGAACTAGCCCTTTAAATCTATCCAATTGTAATATTAAGGTTGGAATAATTGCAAACTAAACAAAACTTAACAAGATGTTTGTCCTAGTAAAGAAAACTGAGATAATTAGACAATAATTTGGAAACAATGCTTCAAAATTCACAAAAGCATGGTGAAAGATTCTGCTAAGACCCTCTCTCACTTAGAAGCCAAAACTAAGCCTGTGCTTCATTTTTAAGGCAGGATGAGTTTCTTTAGGGTAGGATGTGCCCTGGAAGCAGCAGTACCCAGCTCCAAGATAAGTCTTCCTACGCAGGACCACAAACGTGCTTGAATGGCTCCTCATTGCCTAGGAACAGCCTGGATTCCTGGCCTTCGACACTCTGATGTCATTCTTCCATGTGCTCAAAATTGTCACATGCTTACATCTCTCCGTATTAAGGGAAACTCTTCCTTGACAGCATAACCCTCTTTTCTCTACTCCAAATCAACCTCCAAGCAGCTGTCTGCGCTACCCTGCCCTGCAATGCAGCTGTGGCCCTTACTGCTTCACTGAAATTATTCCCACCTTGTCACTAAATCCAATGAGCACTTTTCATCCTTATCCAGCTTAACCTTTCTATGGCAGGATTTGACACTATTGACTGCTCCTTAAAGCATTCTCTTCCTTTCCCTTCCTTGAGAGCACATTCTTCTGTTTTTCTTTCTACTTCCATAGCCATGCCCCTTACAAGGTCTCCTGCATCTGAGCTGTGTCTACCTCTTTAGCTTCATTCATGCCATTCTTCCTTTTGCATTCTGGCCTTACCATAGAGGCCTTCTGGCAGATCTTCACATATTCTCCATACTCTTATCATGCCTCCAGGCCTGGAATATGGCTTTTCTCTTTCCACTCTTACCTTTGCTAACTTCTGTTTGTTCATCTAGGCTCAGCTTAAGCATCACTTCCTCTAGGATGTCTTCCCTAACCTCCTAGGTTGGCATCCCTGCAATAGGCTCTACTGGCATCCTGTACTTCCCTAGCAACACTCACCATCCCTTGCTATTTAATTGTCCCTTTTCCTCTGTTTTCATCCTTATAAAGTCAGGACTGTGATAGCACCTGACACATAGCAGAGACCAGTATATACTCGTGGAATGACTGCCTAACTAAATGGATAGTCTTCCAAATAAACTCAGTACATTAGCTAGTCTGAACTTTTGGCCATTTTGCAAATACACATTATAATCTCCCATCTTTGTCCCTTTGCTGGTATTGATTTTCTGCTCAGTATTCCCTCAACTTGTATTCCACCCTCCCCCATCTCTACACATTTTGAAGCTTCAGCTTAAATTTATGCTTCTTCTAGCATATGTTCATAGCCAATTGAATCAGGGCAAGTTCTTCCCTTCCTCTCCCCAGGAAAGTGTATATGAAGGGAACATTTTGTATATATCTCTGAGTTGCTTAAACACTCCCCTAAAGTCTATCCATGGATCCCTATGGGTTCTATAGACCTGTGACTCAGGCTGGCTAGTTGTTCATTAAACCCATTTCCTCTTCTTCCTGTAGCTAGACTACATTTCCTGGCCTCTGTTGCATTTGGGAGGAGGAGTATTCATAAGACCGAGTTTTAGCATGGTGTACACCACTTCTATACCCAACCCTCAAAAATCCCTCATTATTCTCTATATTCCTTCCCTATGTGTGGATATAAATGAGTATGATGAACTTAGAAATCACATGTTAAGGATGACAGGGCCACAAAATGAGAGGTGTCCTTCAATCAGATGTACTTGTTTTAGACTTTACATGAGTGAAAGAAATATTTTTATCAAGTCTGAAATATATATTTCTGTGTACATTTGTTATAGCAGTTAGCTAATATAAAACACCAAGTTAAAAACCCCTGGTTTGCAAGGAGATGGTAAAAACATTAGTGGTTGCCAGGGATTAGGGGGGAGGAAGGAAAGAGTAGGTGGAGCATAGAGGATTTTTAGGGCAGTGAAACTACTCTGTGTGATGCTATAATGGTGGATACATGTCATTATATATTTGTCAAGGCCCATAAAATGTACAACACCAAGAGTGAATCCTGATGTAAACTATGGGCTTTGAGTGATAATGGTGTGTCATTGCAGGTTCACGGATAGTAATAAATGTTCCACTGTGGTGCTGGATGTTGATGATGGTGGTGCATGTGTGGGGAGGGAGGGATGTGGGGACTCTCTGTACTTTATGCTCATTTTTGCTGCGAACCTAAAACTGCTTTAAAAAATAAAGTCTACTAAAAACAAACCAAACCAAAACCCTGGTTTGCACATTTATAATACATAGTTTGAGCTACTTATATGCTCTGATCACAAACTGCCTGAGACTATTTCATTTGTAGAACAGAGCCCAATAAATATTTATTTAGATGGGAATCAATGCACCAAGATAACACAGGAATCCTAAATGTGTATGCACCCGTCAACAGAGCTTCCAAGTACATGGAAAACAAACAAAACCAAAAAGATGATGAAGCTGAAAGGAGTAATACAAATCCAGAATTATAGAGACTTCAACACTCCTCTCTCAGAAATTAATAGAACTATTATTAAACAGAATATTAGCAAAAAAATAGAACTGAATAACACCATCAGCCAACAGAATCTAACCGACATTTATGGACTACTCCACCCAGCAACAGCAGAATATACCTTCTTTTCAAGTGCCTGTGAAAAATTCATATACATATACCATATCCTGGGTTGTAAAACAACTTCAACAAATTTAGAAGAATTAAAATTATATAGAGTATGCTCTAATCAAACTAGAAATCAATAACTAGAAATCAAAAAAGAGAATAAGAAAATCTTAATACACAGAAATTATACAACACATTTATAAATAATCCATCAGTCAATGAGACCTCTCCAAGGAAGTAAAAAAATACACTTATCCAAATGAAAATGAAAATACAACATATCAGGATTTGAGGAACATAGCTAAAGTACAGCTGAGAGAAATTTATGGTACTAAGTGCTTATATTAGAAAAAAGGAAAGGTTTCAAATCAATAACCTATGTTCCTACCTCTGTGAACTAGAAAAATAAGAGAAAAATAAACCCAAAGAAGCAGAGGAAGGAACTAATGAAGTTATGAGCAGAAATCAGTAAAATTGAAAACAGGAAAACAGTAGAGAAAATCAATACAAGAAATGGATTTTTAAGAAATCAATAAAATTGCCAAACTTTCACCAAAGGCAGACAAAGAGAAAAGACACAAATTACCAATATCAGCAATAAAATGAGATATCACTACAGATCCTGAAACCATTAAAAGATTAAAAGGATGATACTGCTGAGGCAGTATTTGATTAAAAGAAAACAAAAAACCAAATGAAAATAAAAGGATAAAAGGAGAATACCACAAACATCTTTGTGTTCATAAATTCAACAACTTGAAATAAATTTCTTGAAAACTATAAACTACCAAAATTCAACCAAGATGAAATAGATAATCTGAATAGTCGTATGATGATAAGAAAATTGAACTCATAATTAAAAAGCTCCCAAAAAAGAAATCTCTAGGTTTCACTGGAGAATTCTACTAAATATTTGAAGGCGAATTAAGCCAAATTTTATACAATCTCTTGCAGAAAATAGAAGAGAGAAGACTTCCCATTTTATGAGGCCAACACTGATACTAAAACCAAACAAAGATGATATAAACAAAACAAAACTATAGATCAATATCTCTCATGAACATAGACACAAAGATCTCAACAGAATATTATCAAATAAATCCAGCAACATGTAAAAAGAACCATACCCCACCACCAAGTGGGATTTATTTCAGATATTAAGACTGGTTTAATATTTAAAAGTCCATTAATAGAAAGCATATGTTCACACAAAATCTTATACAGGAATGTTCATTGCAGATATGTTCATTGCAGAATTATTCATAATAGCCAAAAAGTGAAAAAAACCCAAATGCCCATCGACTAATTAATGGATAAACAAATGTGGTATGTCCATACAATGGAATATTATTCAGCCATAAAAAGAATGAAATACTGATATACGTACTACGGTGACACAGATGAACCTTGAAAACATTTTGCTAAGTGAAAGAAGTCACAAAGGGCCACATATTGTGATCTCATTTATATGAAATATCCAGAATAGGCAAATATATAAAATCAGAAAGTAGATTAATGGATGCCAGGGGCTGGGGGGTGGGGAGAAAGAGAGTTATTGTTACTGGCTATGGAGTTTCTTTTTGGAGTAACGAATAGGTGTGAAATGAGAAGCCATTGCTGAGTTTTAAGCAAAGAAGTGATGTCACAAAAGTGTTAAGAAATGACTGTAGGTGGCACGAATAGAAGCAGGGTGTTAAGAAACAGTAGTGTTTGGGACACACTTTTGAAGGCAGTGCCCCCTGACTCCAAGGTTTTTGGCCTGTGCAACCAGAGGGGTGGTGTTGCTCCCGGTGGAGACAGCTGCAGCCAAAGCGAGTCTGAGATAAATATTTCTAGGGTTTCAAGAGTTTCATGACAATTTGTGGCCCCTTAAGTGGCTTGAATCCAAAGTCACTTCTCTGACTTGGTCTTTCTCATCATCTCTCCTGTCAATCTTCCTCTTCTCTTCTGCAACCCTTAAGCGGTAGCTTTAGGGGAGGAAGTCCAGCCTAATTTTCTAAGCAGCCTGTTGGCTGGTTCCTTTTATCCTGAGCCCCTAATAATAAGTCTAAAATTTCTCCCAGGGCACTGGGTCTTGAGAGAAGGTGATGACATATTTATTTTGGTCATACGTAGGTGTTGTTGAGTTTACAGTGGATGGAATGAGTTTTACAATATGCCAACTGTCCACTAGGACCTGAGTTGAAACACAGTTAACTTATTTTATTCAGGTCCTTTTCTGTAATCATGATAGAAGCATCAGTCCCTCCGGTCAGGTTTGCACTAAAGTCATTGCGAGCAAAACTTCCCCAAGGCCATATTTTTATGGTTCATTTTCAGACTATTGGTGCCATAGGAGCAATTAAAATTTGTGAATAATGTTTTTTCCCCCTTGATAAATAATGTGGATGGCCTGCAGTCTGCTCATATTCGTGGCAAGGGATTTAATAGGCTATTGTGTTAGTAACAATGTGGATACAAATTGTGAGCATTTATCATATCCAGAGCTTTGTGAAATTTTCAAAGCAACGTCAGTGAAAACAGATGCTTTAATCCCCCCCAACAAAAGCCTTTAGATGATTTTTCCACATTCTCCAAAAATATGTTGTCTTCCTGTAACTTCTATTTATTATATAAAATAATATTGTAAAATCTACTAGCAAGTGAATAGTAATGGATAAGTTTAATGTCCTCTAAAACTTATGTTGTGTTTCTTTAGACACTATGAACTACTATTCTAATATAACTAATATATATAGCATATTATTAAGGTATAGCAATAAAATAGTGTATCCTGTATAGTGGGATTTAGTAATAAATTCCCTTTGCATGTTTATTAGCATGTTTATTAGAAAGTAAACCACATATATGCTAGTGAAAATGTCCCAATATATTTTATCTATAATCTTACAATTTTACAATTGTTATCTCGACTCTTGAAAACCAGCAATTCACATGGGAAGTCCAAAGATTTGAGTCTTAAGATCAAATTAATATTTTGCCAGGGGGAGAAAACTCTTTAAGAATCATTATGACTCCTACTAAAGAATGTTAGAGGAGAAAGACATGGATCAACAAATATTGCCTAACTTCTTATAAGGCCTTGTACCAAGCATGTGGGGAATACAAAGAAATATAAATCATGGACTAGACCACAAAAGAGTCACAATATAGTTGGCAGACTGGTCAAAAGTTAAAATGTATGAAGGCATAGAAGACAATAATGATTAAGTGGATATCAAAGAAGTTTATTTTAGGCGTTTTGAGAAGATATACTATTTCTGTGAGGTAATTAAGAAAGCAGATTTAGGGTAGGTGAACTCTGAATGGGTGGAAAAGAGGGGGAAGGCAGCTTCTTGGTGAGAAATAACACAGGCAAAAGAGAAGCCCACAGACTTGGGAATACTGGTGAGGATTGGGGGGTGAGTACATATGTTTGACTAAAGGGAGGGATTGATATATGGCAATGTGAGGAAGCAAAACCTGGAAATTTGAAAAGGCTAAGGCATTTGGACTCTGCTCTGAGTTTGGTCTACTGTGGGTTGGTCGGTTTCTTGTGTCAGGATTCAGGCAGAAAAGAGAGTAAATCCTAGCTCCACTTACATATGGACAATATGTTACTTAGTGATTTAACTTCTGGGAGCCTCAGTTTCCTTTCTGTACAATGGAGATTTTATCTGCCAAGCAGAGTTGTGAGGGCTGAGTGAAATACCAACAGTTTATTGTGACCCAGCCAAGTGAGTGCTCATCAAGGGAGTGGTCACTCCCTCTCTGGGGTGGACGGGTGGGGCCAGGGAGGCCGCACTCAGGGCTCGTGAGGAGGAAATGACATCACTGAAGGATGGATGTGGAGCTCTGGGAATAGCGATTTTGTGATGGTGTGCAGAATGAACTAAAGAAAGGGAGCATGCGTGTGTTGGCGGTGAGGGGAACATTAGACCACACAGGAAGACACTGGGCGGAGTTAGCCATACTGGCTATGGCAAAGCAGTAGAAATGATGAAGTGAATATCAGAAGGAAAGGGCAGAAGGGATTTGGTGAAGAGAGAGCTAAATGTAAAAAATGGAACCCAGATGAAAAATTTATTAATTTCAGAATGAAGAAAGAATCGTCAAACTAGTAGAAGAAGATACCAAGGAAAAACCTATAATGAATATTTGCTTTTGTCTATTTCTGTTTTTTATTTTGTTTTTGTTTTTCTTTTTCCCCCTTTTTTTAGTTTTTTTTCTTTTATTTCTGTTTTGTTTCACTTTGTGTGGTGTCCTATCCAACTCTTTCCTTTGGGTTAGCTACTCTCTTCTCACTTTATGATGTGTCTTTATCTGGTGAATCAGAATACTTTATTTTCTTGGCACCAATGATTGGTCTGAAAGAGGCCATGTCATAGGCTGGGTCAATCGGAGTCTTTCTCCAGAACTTTCCTACCTAAAGATAAATCCTCTTGGCCTCTCTGGATATGGGAACTATTATAGAAGATTGTCAGTCAGGAGAAAGTTGCTGGCAGAAGGATATGACACCAAATGGAGACCACAAGAGATTAAGGGAGAAGCAGAAAGACCGATTTAGAGGTTTGGTGACATTGATATTAATTTTAATAGTATTTTGTAAGGCCTACAGAGTTTCCCTGATCACTGAAGGATGCCTTTTTGAAATTCCTCTTTAAATTTCCTTCCAATAAATCCTTTTCCATTTAAGCTAGATTATGCAACAGAGATACCAATAGATTTGATTGCACAAAAGTTAAAAGTTTCTGCAAGCCAAAATATTAGGAACAAAATCAAGTTAAACAAATTTGGAAACATTTGCAACAAACACAATATGACAAAAGGATAACTATACTTGTTGCATTAGGAGAGTTTATAAATCAATAAGAAAATATTAACATTCCAAGGGAAAAATGAGCAGAGTCTCTTCATGAATAGACTACAGCCAAAGAAATACAGAGTAAAATAGAGTCTGCCTCAATAACAATCAAAGAAATATAAACCAAAACAGCAAAATGTATTTCACTAATCAAATTGCGAAGGTGAAATTATCATAATAATGTTTGGGTAGAATGTGTTTGTGGGGGGTTATTTCACTTGTCTAGGGCAAGAGACTTAAAAATATCCAGAGCCTTTTTTTCTTTTTTTTAAGAGACAAGGGTTCTTGCTCTTAGGCTGGAGTGCAGTGGCACAATCATAGCTCACTGTAACCTCCAGCTCTTGGGCTCAAGGAAGCCTCCTGCCTCAGCCTCCTGAGTAGCTAAGACTACAGGTGTACCACCACTCTCAGCTAATTAAAAAAATTTTTTTTATAGATACAGGGTATTGCTATGTTGGCCAGGCTGCGCTGGAACTCTTGGCCTCCAGGGATCCTCCCACCTCAGCCTCCCCAAGTGCTGCGATTACAGGCATGAACCATTGTGCCTGGCCTGTCCATAACCTTTGATTGAAACATTCCACTTCTAGGAATTCTACTGAGGTATAATCAAAGATGTGCACAAAGATTCACATACAAGGATGTTTATTGCAGTGAATATTTATGTTAGAAAAATTGTAAATGTCTGGGTGATGGTTGAATAAATAAGAAATGGATACTCACATAATGAGAAATTAGGAGCCAATTAAAAAATCATGTTTTTGGAATATAGTACCTTGACATGGCAAATTCTCACTATATTAATACTACTGGAAAATAAGTATAATGCAAAATGATGTGATAGGGTCCCTACTATTATTTTATGTGTGTGTAAGTATGTATGTATATGTGTATTAGGATGTGAAATGGGACTTTTTCTATTGCCTAGAACTTTTGGCCAAAGCCTAAACTAAGAATAACTGATAATAAGTATTTTCATGTTCTCAAGAAAGGGGGTTAGACACAGCTTCACAATATCTACTATTAAATTAAAAAAAGAAAAAGAAAAGAAGCCTAGTGATCACCATAACCACAACTAGCGTATTTCCCAGAAAGGATAACATTAAGCGCATTTACAGGGGCAGAGAATGCTTTTGGCATAGACCCTCGTGCCTGACATAGTCCTGGACTCACTTTCACCCTTGGGGGTAAGAGTCTGTGGATTTTCCTATGCAGCGAGTGGCATGGGACAAGGAGAATGAAAGACCAGACCATTGCCTGCTCTGCTCCGTGCACCTGAACCTCAGACAAACCTGAGCTCAGGGAGGGCAGAGGCATGGACTTGACTTAAACTGACTTTTTAATGCCTACACGTGAACCAGTTCCAGTACCTGAAAATGACAGGAAAGCTATGGCATGTGCCTGAACCATGGCTCAGGGCAGAGAATGGAGAACTGCTCAAAGGCAGTAGTGGGTAGGAAGCAATCAAGCTGCCTCATCTTTGTGCTCCACCAAGCCCATCTTGTTTAATAATCACTCCTAAATGCATTGACCAAGGTTGGAAAAAAAAGTTACCTGAAATCAAACATCTGAAATTATCTCAGAGTGGTGAGAATATAGGTGCCATTTAATGCCTTATTTATATTTTTTCTGTGTACTTTTCAAAATTTCGTTTCTTCTTTCTTTTCTTTTTCATCCTACATTATATTTGATACTTTTCAAAATTTCTAAAATAAATATACATGCTTTTATAATACAAAAAATAAATAAAAAATAAAAACCCCCAAAACAACAAGATAAACAAGACATAACAATGAAAGGTATAGAAGAAATGGCTCCAGAGAAAAGAATCACGATCAAAATTTTAAAAAGGGAGTGAATTGTCTTCTACTTATGTCTAGTGAGGCACACATTATATCTGTATTTCTGTTGAAATGTCCTTTTGTTTCTCTCCCTCTTCATTTTTATACATCCACACTAGTGCTGACTCTGGGCACTTTCCCCTAGAACAGCAGTCCGCAACATTTTTGGTACCAGGGACTGGTTTCATGGAAGACACATTTTCAATGGACTTCTGGCAGGGGAAGTGGTTTCAGGATGATTCAATTGCATTGCATCTATTATACACTTTATTTCTATTATTATTACATTGCCACTTGCCACTCACTGATAGGGTATTGATATGAGTCTGCAAGCAATTGATTTATTATGGTCTCTGTGCAGTCAAACCTCTCTGCTAATGATAATCTGTATTTGTAGCTGCTCCCCAGCGCTAGCATCACTGCCTCAGCTCTACCTCAGATCATCATCACTGGCTCTCCCACCACTCACTTCTTGCTATGTGGCCTGGTTCCTAACAGGCCACAGACCGGTATCTGTCTGAGGCCCAGGGGTTGGGGACCACAGCCTTAGAAGACTGCAGTGACCTGATAACTGATGTATTTTCCTGCTATCAAGCTCCGCACTGATAGGACCATCTTCTCAAAACACTTCTGCTCTCAGTTCAACTCTTCCCAAGTGTTTCAAAATACCACCCCTCTATTCCCCCCAGCTTCAGGCCATTTTCTTCAAAGTCTCTTATAAAAGGCTGAATTTAACCCTCCTCTGGCTCTTAATTTACAACGCTCAAGAGGAACTTTCAGTCTATTTAAATTGTAACCATTTCCTGGAGTTTACCATAAGTCCAGCCCCTTTTCTAATTTTAGAAAGTAATAGGCACTGGGTTTAGTAGTTGGGTACATGTGAAACAGAGTTCTCTTTTTCATATATGTAAAAAATTTGTAAACTTCATGAGTAACAGGATCATGCCACGTACTTCTGTGTGTATATCCTCATGTGAGATACTACAGTACATTGTTTAACAGGTAGTGGTCTCAGAAAATGCTGTTGAATTGGTTGCATCTAAATAATTACCATAGAACCATTTAATCTGTTAATTTATTATCAAAGTTACTAGGATTGTGAAACTTAAAATAGCCCATCATTTCCTTTCCTGAATCTGATTAACTTTCTAAATCATCTTTTCTCTTTTTTCATTTCAGCTGTGTGATCATGTGAAAGTAATTTGACATCATAACATCTTAAATAAAATAAAAAGGTAGACTTAGATAAGAGTAAAATTAAACAGTTGACTTGGATAAAAGAAAACAAACCTTATTTAAATCCATTCGTATTTGGAATGAAGAAAAAGACACTTTCATATTACTGTTGTTATTCCAAAAATTAATTTTTGAGTCTCAGAACAAGGGTTATTAAAAATATAAAAAACTTTTCACACCTCCTCCTACTCCACCATCTAGAAAAATATATATAATATATATAATGTGTGTGTGTATGTGTGTGTGTGTGTGTGTGTACTTTATCTCTCTGAACAGATCCAAGGAAATCAAGGCTCATACTTGTTTTCTCTACACTTAATTTTTTTATTTATAAGTAAATTTATCCTGACTCCAAGTATTAATTAATAAACCAAGTATTAATTAAGGTGCAAATGAGAGAGATAGATTAGACATAGACAAAGGTCAAAGTTTCTCTCAAGTCTACAAAAGGGCCATATCTAAGAGAACTTACACTAAATGTTTGTAGTTGCATATTTCAAAATTCTATTATATAGTGTATTAAATTGATTTTGACTTCATTAATATTAAGCATAGTACTGATCACAATACTGATCTAGCTTTAGTACTTTTTTCTTTTTTTTAAGAGATAGGATCTCTTTCTGTCGCCTAGCCTGGAGAATGCAGTGGCTTGATCGTAGCTCACTGCAGTCTCAAACTCCTAGGCTCAAGCGATCTTTCCCACCTCAGCCTCCCAAGTAGCTACGACTATAGGCATGTGCCACAACTCCTGGTTAGTGTTTTTAAAAATGTTTTGTAGAGAAATAAAGTAGCCTGCAATAAGTGTTACTGACAGCCTAAACAAATGAAATGAAATAAAATATAATGAGTATATAATAAAACCCAATACATATATTGAGGTCCAGACAAAAGGTGAAAAGTATCATGAACTTCAGGTGGTTCCCTACCATTGGGCTGGCAGGCTGTGGAAGGTGAAAAGCTGGGCTGTTCTCGCTGATGGCAATGCCAGAGCTTTCCTGGCTGGAACGCAGAACTCATTTCCCCATAGAAACCGTGGCACACTGTTAGGTAGGTTCTACAGTGTGTTTAGAACTCCAGATGAGGTATGTGTGTCAAACGAACTTTCATGAGTTCTCCCAGGCACCTATCCACACCTTTTTAGATTGTTTCCTTAGGAAAATAGCTCCAGTTCCAAACAATTGACCGTAAATCATCTTTCTCTAGGGAGCCCCAGGGATCTAGGAGGCCTGGATTGTTTGTCTGCTGTGAACTCAGACAGGTGTGAGCCCCACTGAGAAGCTTAGCTCCACTCCAGACCTGAGACTGCTGAGCTGTTAAGGAAGCCAGAAGCCCCCTTAAAGTGAGCACCCAGAAGGGAAATAATAGGCCAGAGAGAGGAGAGGATGCATATGAGCTTGGTGCAAGACCTTCATCTGGGGCAGGAAGGACAGGAGGCTCAGAGCAGGTAAGGGTGGAGCTTTCCAGAGGGTCTTTTGGCCTAGCCCCTAGAAATTTTAACAGCGTTGTATTGTTAAATTAGTTTCTATAGACTTGTGCTAGAGCCATTGGCAGGAGGCTTATAATAAGAAGCAAGTGGAGCAAAAGACTCTACCTTTAGAGTTCTCTAAGAGATAGAGGCCAAGGGTAAAGTTATCTTGTGACTAGTAACAGAGTACATCACGGGGTGTGTGCATGTGTGTTGTGTGCATGCGTGTTGTGTGCATATGTGTTGTGTATGGTATTCTACTGTTCAGCTGGAACAAAATAAATGTTCCTTGGCTAGCCCAGGCCACACTAACCTGGTGATGACAGGGGTGTGACAGTAACAACAGGGAAAGTAGGGAACAGCGAAAGAATGGGAGGCCATCACAAGATAGGGGAAAGAATGATTAGGAAAAGTTATGAGTCTGTGTGTGGTCCCATAAGATCAGAAGGAAGAGATTTTGGGGGAACTGGGATCCAGAGATTGAGATGGAAGGGTCTAGATTTATCAAATAAATAATGTTCTTGTTACTCTTTTGATTGTGTGCTGAGGAAATTTAGCTGCTTTTATATGGCCCTTGGTACTTAGCGTCATCCATAAAGCAGATTTCAAAGTGTCACCAACAGGCTGAAAAACAAAATTAGTATATAATAAAACTAAATAAATACATTGAGGTTCAGACAAAAGGATAAAAGCATCATGTGCTGTAATGCTGAAGATATGCTGCGTAGGGTAGGTTTGGAGCCTGATGTTAGCTTTCGTTGTTTATTATTCTAGCTGCTGAATGTGCCCATACAATCTTTGCCTTCAGAGGAACTCAATAGAATTATGAAGAGAAACCAGTCTTTACTGCGATAGTTCAAAGTTGGTTTTATGGTCTCTCAAAGTGGTCTGCTAAGGCTCTAAGCCTTCTCTAACTGAGGGCATGATGGATAATAACGTAGAAGGTGAGTTGTTGGCAAAATTTCCAGGATGATGATGACAGGGGTGGTGGTGGGCAGGGGTAGGGAGAGATTTTTGATGAGAGGCCTAATATGTATTCTAACCATTGACTCCTGTAGCTAGTAGGGGCTCTCCCAGGGGTGGGGGTGGAATATGACAGCAGAAACAGGCTCTTCTGTCAAAAATATTCAGCCTTCATGTTACATTTGGGCATATGAGTTGGGGGCAGGGGCCGAGGACAGGCTTGCTTTAATCTATACAATGGACAAGAATGTATGCAACAAAAGTGCTTCATAAATGCTAAATGATCTTACTCACGAGAAATGTCCATTCATCATCATTTCCCATTTATTGAGCTCCTATTATGTGCCAGGATTGTGGTCAGTCCTTTGGAAATACTGGAGATGGCTTCAAGTTTCTGTGCTTGTATGAGTATAATTCCTCAAGAGCAGGGACTTAGATTATCTCATTCATTTTTTGAAACCTGTGGTTTTCTTTCCTGGGGATTTTTCAAAGTTGCAGTGGAAGGTGTAGCTCTCTTTCTTGGATCCCAGAGCTGCTGGAAGAGAGGTCCCTTGCTGCTTGGAGGGCCTTGAGAGAATGAGCCCAAATACAAGCAGAAACCAAACAGAGAGGCAGAGCCATGAGGAGGGACAGAGAGAGACAGAAGGCAGGACAGAGAGCTAGTCCTAGTGCTTTCAGTGTTCAGTCTGGAAGTCCTCTCTATCCCTACATTCTACCATTTAGTTTTATGACCTTAGGAAGTTGTCTTAAGGTAGTTTCATATGGGTTTTTATGACTTGCAGCCAGAGCCCTGATTTATACAATGTTTAACCCTAAACTCATCATCTTCCTTTCCTCAAAGAACCTCCTCCTATATCCTGGGTAATGGTACCACTCTCCACCTAGTCCCTTGCATTAGTCAGCTCTGGCTGCCATAGCAAATACCATAGACTGGGTGACTTAAACAACAGGAATTTCTTTCTTACAGTTCTGTGGTCTGGGAAGTCCAAGATCAAATTATTGGCCAATTTTGTTCCCTAGTGAGGGTCCTTTTCCTTTCTTGCATGTGGCCACCCCCTCTCTGTCTCTTCACAAGGTAGAGAGAAAGAGAGAGGGAGAGAGGATGCAAACTCTCTGGTGTCTCTTCTTATAAGAGCACTAATTCCATCATAAGGGCCCCACCCTCACGACCTCTTCTAAATTTAATCGATTTCTGACCACCCCATCTCCAAATACCATAACATTGGAGTTTAAGGCTTCAACACACAAAATTGGTTAGGGGCAGGGGAACACAATTCAGTTCATAGCATCCCCCCAGGTCAGAAGCCTGTGGGTCATTCTAGAATCCTTCCTTCTCATCACCCCACCCAACAGCTAATGATAATGACCAAGTCCTAATGTCATAGCCTAAATATTCCTTGAATCCATCTTCTCCCCATGTCAGTTGTCACCACATTTGTACAGGCCTTCATTAACCCTTGCTTTGGGTTTTGCAATAGTTTTCTACCAATCTCATCCTTGTTAAATCCATCCTCCAAGTAGCAGCTAGGTCAAGCTATACCTGAAAGGCAAACTTTATCAGTCCAGTGCCTAAGTTTCCCATGACCCAATCCTAGCCTTTCCAATTTCTCACTTTTCATTATACTATGCATTGATCAGCAAAAGCTTATTATTTCACATGCAAACCAAGTCCAGGCTATTGTGTCAGTAGCTTTGATGGGTTTAATACCAAAGAAGAGAGGTGGTCTGTTTCCATTGACTTAGTTCTCAACCATAGTCTTTAAATACTTCATTTCATACAAGACGAAGCCTAAGATTTTTAGGTTGTTATTTAATTTATTCCCTAACTTTTCAACCTTTTCCACCAACCTTAAAACCCTATAAGAATTACTGCTTCAGCCAGACTATTCTATAAATACTTAACATCCATTTCACAGATCTGCCTACAGAGCCCTGCAATTCTTTCCTGCTCATTTGCTTATACTTACCTTAAACAGTGGTCCCCAACATTTTTGGCACCCGGGACTGGTTTCATGGAAGACAATATTTCCACTGATGGTGGTGGGGAGGGGGGAGGAGGAGGTGGGGAGCAGGGGAGGAGGAGGCAGAGCTCAGGCACTGATGCCAGCAATGGGGAGCAGCTGTAAATACAGATGCACGTGAAGCTTCGCTTGCTCACCTGCCACTCACCTCCTCCTGGGTGGCCCCCTGGTTCCTCAGTTTCATGGAAGACATTTTTACCATGGTCCATGGCCTGGGGCTTGGGGACCGCAGCCCTAAGGCATTCCAAACCACACTGATTTCTTGTTCTTCCAGCCTCAGCCTCTAAATTCTTAGTGTTTGCCCTAGTCTTTTTTTTTTTTTGTCACTTACTACATATTGCTTTATACTGATGTTTGACTCTTCATGCGTATGTCTTACCTCTGCCACAGTTTTCAAGATCTGTGAGGGCAAGGACCGTGCCTTAAGCCACTGAGTGTGCTTAGCATGCTGTCTTGTGTACAGCAGGTAATCAGACATTTGTAGATTTTCTTCTATTGGATCCATTCTCTTCCCTTAGATCATGGTAGCCCCAAATTTGGGTGAATTTTTAATAGATGGGTTTGAAGAAGACAAGGCCAGTACATTTTTAACTTCCAAATGTAAAAGTTATGCAAGGTCAAATTCCTCAGTTCCTACAAAGGGGATAATCACTTTTGCGAGGTGCCTAGCAACAGTCTTAAGTTCTCCTGAGCAAGTCCCAGGAGCCTAAGTTTTGTGTCAATGAAAATCATAATTACTGAGGACGATTACAATGCCGTGGAAATTGTGAATATTACAATTTATGCATCTGTAAAATTGCCATTTCAAGGCTCATGAAAGATATAAGCTCAAGACAAAGGAGAACATGAAAACCGTGGAACCAGATTTCTAGTCACAGTAAAGAAGTTATTTTAAGATAGTCTAGGATTATAATTTTTAATTCTCTTTACACATATGCTTATTTATTTCTGGGCATTTAACCTTACATTAGAGTTTATGAACATAGAAACTCTTCTGGCATGTTTGTCTATTTTATTTTTCTCTTAAGACTCTTATCTGTTTTCATGGCTTTATTATGATTTTGATGAGAATTTTAGTTAACACCTTGATTATCTCGATATATAAGACATTTTTCTTCTGAAGATCTTAACCATATGTTACTTTTCATTTGTACTCTGCTAGTATTCTTTTCATTGTGAGATATAAAATACTTGGCTTATGCAAAAAGGGAATTTATTGGCTCATCTAAGCTAAAAGTGTAGGGCTAGGTCAAGCTTCAGGTACAGCTAGAGTTAGAACTTAAAATATTTCATAAATATTTTGTTTTTCACTATCTTTCTCTTCTGCCTTTTAAGTATTGCCTTTAGTCCTGGGCTTCATGTGGTAGGTAGAGGGTAGTATCAGCTCCAGTTCCTGTATCTCTTTAAGTTTCAAGACAATGAAGAGTGATAGAAGTCTGTCATTGCATTTCATTGGCTCTTAGTGGTTATGTGCCCACCTCTAAACCAATTACCGTGGCCATGACTTACTTAAAACTGGTAATGAGGCAGGGTAGTTACCCCCTAGCCTCAGGGTACAAGCTGTTCCATCAGAACTTCATGGACTGATAGGGTGGGTGAACTGATCTTGATCTTCCAGACATCCACTTCCTGGACTCCCAGGAGCAATCAACTTTGTTGATCACAACCTTTAAAAATAACACATTTCTTTGGTTTTCATAGGGCTCATTGTCCCTCTTTTATCTGGTCATTATCTCCTTTCTCTGGTCATTAAATGTTCTAGTCTTTAAAGGTTAGGTCCTAGGCACTCTTCTAACTGAATTCTCTTCTAGATGATTTCATTCCTACCCAAGGCTTTGATGACCACCTAAAACCCAAGGACTTGAAATTTCCTCTGTAACCCAGAGGAAACTCTGCACTCTATAGCTCTCTCTCCAACTGCCCGTTTGACTTATCTACTTGGTTTCTCTCTCTCTCTCTCTCTTTCTCTCTTTTCTTAGAAACAAGATCTCACTCTGTTGCCCAGGCTGGAGAGATGTGGCATGATCATAGCTCACTGTATACTTGGTTCTCTTAAAGTCACTTCAAACTCAACATGTTTAAAACCATATCCCCTGACCCCCAGCAAACCAGTGTTTCTCATTGCAGTGAATCGTACCACTAACAATACAGTTCAGCAAGTCAGAAATTTCATCTTTAACATGTCCCTCAGCCTCACTTCCCATTGCTTAGCTGATCTGTCACCAAGTCCTACAAACTTTACTTCCTCAATAGCTCTCAAATCCTCCCAGTTCTCTCCATCTTTACAGCTACCTCCCTAGTCCAAGCCATTATCTTCAGTCATCTAATTACTACACAACCTCTCAGCTCATCTTCGATGTGTTTCCTTCTTCTTCCAATTTGTTTTTCATTTTGTAGTTAGGAGACCTTTTATTCAAAATGCAAATCCAATGACTTTCCACTAATCTTAAGATATAGAACAAAATCCCCACCATGGTCTGCAAAACTTTGCTGCTAGGCCTCCTTCCTACCCCTTTAACAATGTAACTCTCTACACTCCCCTTGACCCTTGCATTCCACCACAGTGACCTTAGTCCATTTCTTGCCACACTATGGTAGACAGAACAATGCACCCCAGACAGATGTCCACATTTTAACCACTGAAACCTCTGCATATGTTACCTTATATGGCAAAACAGACTGTGCAGATGTGATTAAGTTAGGGATCTTGAGAAGGGGAGATTATTCTGGATTATCTAGCTGGGCCCAATGTAATCACAAGGGGCCACATAAGAGGAAATCAGGAGGGTCAAAGGCAGAGAAGATGTGATGATGGAAGCAGGGGGCAGAGTGACATGGAGGGGGTTGTGAGCCAAGGAATGCAGGAGGCCTCGAATAGCTGGAAAAAGCAAGGAAATGGAACCACTATGTCCCAACGCCTCCAGAAGGAATGTAGCCCTGCCACCACCTTGATTTTAGGACTTTAGAACTATAAGATAATAAGTTTGTGTTCTTTTAAGCTACTAAGTTTGTGGAAATTTGTTATAGCAGCAATAGGAAACTAATAACACAGACTGTTGAGCTGAGTATCTTTAGTTTGCCCTTCCAGGTGTGGTCTCTACCCTTCCTGCTCAAGGCTGACCTGTGTGCTCTGCACCAGGGAGCTCTCTTACCAAATGGTCCTGGTTGGGGTTGGCCAATGGGAGACACACACGGGATATTGGAGGGTGGAAGGGAAAGTGAAGTTGGGCTATTTCTTTCCCCCCGCTACCATCCTGCCGGAATTCTGTGGGCTAGTTGCATACCCAGCCTGAAGGCCACAGCTCCTACCAGATGGCCCTGACCATGCCTGTGGCAGGTTCTAGTAAGTACTTTCTCTCCTTGCCCCTTTAAGCTGGGGTGGTGAGGTGGTTAATGGCTCCCTGCTGTTGCTAGCCTAGGGTACTGCACTATTCTGGACTCTTCTCCCTATAGCCTGGCCTGGGCTTGTTAAACAGTCTCTTTATTAAACACTCCTGAAATTACCCAGTTTGCAAGGGCCATCTGTTTCCCCACAGGATGCTGAGTAATACAGACCTCATTCTATTGCCTTCTGCCTCAGGGCCCTGGCGAATGCTGCTTCCTTTGCCAGGAAAGCCCTTCTCCCCAAGTGTACTCTCTTCCTGTGTTGATCTTCAGAATTCTTAAGAAACACTTCCTCAAGCAAGGCTTCCCTTACCCTCAAAGTCAGGTCTTCCACAGCCTCAAAACACTATGTATCTATGTCTCTATACTTCATATCACTTCTTAAGATTTTAGCTTTCTAGCTGTTCCTGAGTTCATTTGGTTACAGTCTATCTTTCCCTTTGAAGCTGCATTATCCTATGCCAGGGATCCTCAAACTTTTTAAACAGGGGGCCAGTCCACCATCCCCCAGACCATTGGAGAATGCGCACTGTGGGCCAGGGACGAGTCGGCTGCAAAGCAGGACAGGCAGCGGCGGCAAAAACACCTGGAGGGCTGGATAAATGTGCTAGACAGGCAGTAATTTGAGGACGCCTGCCACGAGCCACACCTGGCTGTGGAGCCCTTGGAATGGGGCTAGCATAACCGAGGAAATGAATTTTAAATTTTACTTAATTTTAATTAATTTGAATTAAAAAATGAATAATAAAATTTTGTGAAAACTTGGTAAGCATGTTTGGAACCACTGGGGGTTGTGAATCTACTTTATCAATGGTAAAATTTATGAAATCTACATACAAATCAAATATTTCCGATGAAATTTAGAATCTGAATAGAGATGGGATGTAAGGATAAAACACACACTGGATTTGGAAAACAGCACAGAAAAGAATGTAAAATGTCTCCATTTTAAAATGCTGATGACATGTTGAAACAATAATGTTTTGAATCTGCTGTGTTAACTGCAGTGTATTATTAGAACCAATTTCACCTGTTTCTTTTTACCTTTGTAAAACATGGCTACTAGAACATTTAGAATTACACGTGTGGTTCACATTGTTATTTCTGGGACGGTGCTTCTCCAGACGAGAGTGTAAGATTCAAGAGGGCAGTTTTCTCACCTGGTGTCCCTTTGCATACTGCCTGATGCTTGCTAGTGCCGCACAGATATTGAATACTCGTGGGAATGAAGGGAAGTGTGTGTGCCCCTACAGAGCAGAGTGGACTTGGGGAGCAACCTCACCTTGAGTATCAACAGATTCCTAGTCTGGGTCTTAAGAGTCAAAGTTTTAGGGACAACAGTGATAATCTGCATGTTTATTGAGGTTCTGGTGTGTTTCTATCTCTCATAAGTTAAGATACCCACAGGCTGGTCAGTGGTAGAGTTGCTATAGCTAAGCGATGACAAACTAGACTGGATCCTGTAATAGGGCAGGGTGTGGGCTGGGGGTAGTGGAGTAGACTTTGCTGCACTTGGCAGGAAGCAGGCTTTCTAGGTGGTTTCCAGAGAACCTATGGTTTCCTATGGTTTCCATAGGGCCAACTATGCCCAAAAGTCTTGGGGTACTCATATATAAGAATACACCAGGGCTACTACCTGCCAGCACTGTTCACTTCCCCACGACATCCATGCTTCCTCTTGGAGATTCTTCACTCCTTTCCTCAAAGGGTTATCCTTGTCATTTTACTCTGGTTTTACTCAGTCTAATCCCACAGAGCCTTCCCCAAGATCCTGCGCCCAGCTGGGGATGTTTATTTTGTGGATAGCAGGCCTCTGCTTACCTGAATGGCCTTTTCAAAAGGAGATGGGGCAGTTTGGTTAGGGTGGGACATAGATCATTTGCTTTTTGTTGGAAGGCAGTGAACTGGGTTAATAAGAACTCTGCATTTCAGACCATCCATCTCCACCTTGTCAGCCTTGTCAAGCTCCACCTTGTCAAGCACCTCTGTTCAACTTGCAAGAAGGCATCCTTCCGTATAGCCAATCTCTTGCCCTCAGCTCAGCCCTCCTCTGTTTGAGAAGAAAAGCATGTAAATGCAGGAAGACAGTGACTCCACGTCTTTAGGATTAAGGTCCCTCACACGTCCACTCTGACTAGTAACTCTGTGAGGTCTGAGTCATTGGAAGGCTCCCAGGGGACTTCCGGGCTGGCCCCGCCCTGCCACTCTGCCCATCTTCCCACCGTTTTCTTACAGACCTCACATAAGCCCCAGCCAGCAGCTTATTTTCATTCATTCCATCTCTACATTCTCTTTACTGCGATGACCTACTTAAGTTAAAGGGAAATACAAACCTCCAAGGAAATTTGCTGACAGCTGTTTCCTGGGTAGAATTAGGTTGGGCATGTGTGTGCGAGAGAAGCTCTAACAATCATTTTGGCTGGAGATGAAAGTGGAAAAGGAGGGACAGAAGGTTAAAGGAAAAAAAAAGTGTCACGACAAGTCCTTCAGGGGGAAGTGGCTGGAGACTGAGGGTGGCAGGGACGGCTGGGGAAGAAATAGTTCCTCCAGGGGAGTTCTACATTTTTTGAGATTTTCTATTTGGTCCCTTTGCTAAGTTTCCTGCTTCGAAGCTTTACTCCTAAGATCATAGATCGAAAGAATATCTGGATCCAGATAAAGCAGATTAAGCCAAACGATTATTGGGAAAAAAATACATACTTTTAGTAGGCTGATAATATTCTCACAGGTATATAACAGCACAATTTGGAAAATAATGTAAGGATAAAAGATGGCTTCAGACCAAGCGTCAGAACACCTAAAATTTTCCATTGGATTTTCTAGGAACTGGCTGGGCACCTCAATCAAGTCATTTTGACCCTTCTAAGCCTCATTTTCTCACCTGTAAAATGTGTGGTTTAAACTAGATGATGGCTAAGATGTTTTTTAGCTTTTAAACTCCTTGAAACACATCAAATTATTCACCTATTGGCTAAGATAGCTAACAATTGCTATTATCTAATAAAGTTGTTAACAAGTAGTCAGATTGATTTATGTTTTTTCCTTCTCCTTTTTTGGCAGAGGTGTTTTGTAAAACGGCCAAAAGGTGGGGCACAGAAAAAAATCAAAGATCCAAATAAGCCCTGATTCAGGCAATCTGCCTCTGAGTCACGGACAGCTGATTGGCTGTGGATGGTAGAGTCCTTTTGGCAATGTCTGGTATGAGTCAGAGGCCTCACTGTCCAAGACATCCGATCCCACAAGGCAGTCCTTTCCTTATCTATTTGTATGGTTTGAAGAAGGACTAAGTACCTCCATGACTAACAGCCAGAAACTCCTGGCTGAGCCCTAAAATGCACTTTGTATGCTGTCTTCATTCAATTGTAATGGTGCAACGAGAGTGGGCACTGAATAATGTTTGAAGCTACATTCCACAGCAAACAATCTGGTATTTATTAGAACTGTCAAAACTAGTTACGGCAGATAAAAGTACTGTTAGGTCAGTTTATAAGCTTAAACTTACAATGTTAGAGAATTTGGGAGCTAAAAGACACTGGAATCCATCTGATCTAATATAACACTTGCCCCAGATTACAAATTTATTAGCGCAAAATCAGGACTAGAAAACACCACCAGACTCTCAGATCTGTGGTCTTTCTACCATAGTATGTTGCTCATGAAAGTACCTGAGTATGTTTTGAATACAATTAATTCATTTTAAATATGCAATGCATGTACTACAAAATTTAAAGGACACAAAAGGGTTTAGAGTGAAAAGTTAGGCTCCTACTCACTGTCATCTCTAACTATGTAGGTCTCTTCCCTCTTTGACCAGTCTGGAATTTATTTTATTAATGGCTTAGGGTGTGAGGTAGGGATCCAATTTTATTTTCTCTCAGATGGCTATCCAGTTATTTTTTTGCTGATAAGCTGTGTTTTCCTCATTTGTACTTCTTTTTTTTTTTAATTTTCCTATTTATTTTTGCTTTTTTCCCCTCCTGTATGAACTTGAGAATCAGCTTACAAATTAAAAAAAATTCTGTTAGTTTTAAAAATGTTAACGTGTTAAATTTAAAGATTAACTTAGGAGAGAATTGACAGTTTTATGAAGTTTGCTCTAGAGCATCAGGTCATACTTTCCTCCCTGTTAAAAAGAAAGATGCTAGGTGCAGTGGCTCATGCTTGTAATTCTAGCACTCTGGGAGGCCCAGGGGAAAGGATCATTTGAGCTCAGAAGTTTGAGACCAGCCTGAGCAAGAGCAAGACCCCATATCTACTAAAAAGAAAAAAAAAGAAAGAAATTAGCTGGACAACTAAAAATATATAGAAAAAATCAGCCGGGCATGGTGGTGTACGCCTGTAGTTCCAGCTACCCAGGAGGCTGAGGCAAGTGTCCTTTCTGCTCAGAACACCCCTTCCCCCAGAGATCCGCATGTCTCATTCTCTCCTCTCTTTCACTTGTCATCTTCTTATTGAGCCTACAGTGACCCCCCAATTTAAAATCACTCTTGCCTCCCACTCTGAGCTCTCCTAATTTTCTTTATCCCATTCTACTTTACTTTCCATACTGCTTATACTGCCTTCTCATATACTAGGTAATTTAATTAATCATGATGCTTGTTATTTATTGTCTGTCTTCACTACTAAAATGTAAGTCTCAAGAGAGCAGAGATTTTTATTTTATTCACTGTGATATCCTAAGTGCCTAGAACTCTGCTTGGCTTATAGTAAATGTTCAATGAAGATTTGTTTAATGGAATTAAAGAAACTATATATTTAATAAGATATTTTATTAAGAATCAACATAGCATTTTAATCAAGTATCAAATACATTTTTGGCATCCATGGAAATAATCATATGATTATTTTCTGTTTTCAGTCTGAGACATAGTAAATTATATATATTACATTTCCTAATAGTGAAATATTCTTGTATTTCTGCAATAAACACCACTTAGTCATGGTGTATATTATTATTATTGAACTGCCTGATTTTGTTTGCTATTATATTTACGTTTTTGAATTGATACTAAAAGTGAGATTGGTGTAAGTTTTGTCGTGACATCTTTGGCTTTGTTATTACTGTTACACTAGCCTCAAAAATAATTTAGATGGAACATCTTCCGCCACACTTTTTTTTAATGCTCTAGAATAGTTCAAACAACATAGGCTTTATTTTTCTTTAAAGTACGGTCACTTATACATTCTTCTAAAAAATTTTTTTATTTGTCCAAATTTATGGGGTGCATGTGTAATTTTGTTACATGCATAGATTGCATAGTGGTCAAAGCAGGGCTTTTAGGATATTCATCACCCAAATAATGCACATTGTACTCATTAATTTCTACTGATGCATTCTCATGATTGTAATCTCTGGGTCTTCAAATTTTCTATTTTGTTATGCTCAGTATTATAAATACAGTTATAATATTTTGCATTTACATATTCAAAATTAAGTTGGAGTTAATTATCTCAGGAAAGTATCAACAACAAATCATCTTATGCCATATATTCTTTTTAACCAAATTTCAATTAATGAGAGTTTGCGTTAACATTGCTGTGACTTCCTTCCTTCCTTCCTTCCTTCCTTCCTTCCTTCCTTCCTTCCTTCCTTCCTTCCTTCCTTCCTTATTCCTTCCTTCCTTCCTTCCTTCCTTCCTTCCGTTCTTTCCTGCCTTCCTTTGAAATAATCAAATCTTTGCTCAGGATTTAGCTTTATTTTTTGCACAGGCATATTAAAAAAAAAAACAAAAAACAAACCAGTTCCTAAACTATGTATTCTCCTTCTCGAATGCTCATACAATTCTAGAGCTATAAATTTCTTAGCTTCTAGATGATAAAACTGAGGCCCAGAAAGTTCAAGTTTCCCTGCCTGGGCTTTCGTTCTCACAGGAGAGTCAGAATTAGATCCTGTATCTCCAGTGCCCTTTGCATCATACCAGTTTCCCTCAGTTGATCTCTCTTGGTGCGTGTCTCTATTCTGCTCCTCCTGCCAACCTTCTCCCATCCACCAACAAATGTCGAGTACCAAGTACGTGCCAGTCATTGTTCAAGGTGTTAGGAGATATGAAGATGAACAAAGTAGTCTTTGTTTTCTAGACATTTTGTTTTCTAGACATTTATAGCCTAGAAAGGGACTCAGGCAAGTAAATAAATAATTGTAACACAGTGTGAAGATGATGCATGTAATATATAAATGGGCAGAAAAAACAGTGGAGAGGGGCTACTGAATGTGATTAGAGAGCCAGGAAGATCTTGGCAGAGTCTTGGACTTAGAGGCCTGGCACAGAGGCTTCTGCTCATGTTTGCCATTCCTTGAACTCAATGTTCTAGCGATGCTTCACGCATATCTAAAAATATTCTCATTCCAGGGAAGCCACAAACCATGTGGCTAGAGCCTTATAGTCTCTGTGCTACAATATCCACCATTCTTCCTGTTTATTGATACATTCTGGTCCCCAAACCACTTAGGAGTTCTCTGCTCCATATGATATGGCTTCTGCTCTCAGATCCTCTAGTAGAAACATCCCTTTGGTAATGTTCAAAGCCTTAAGCAGTTCTAGGGAGTAGGAATTTAAACTTGAGAGGGCAGAAGATGAAGATGTTTACTTTTATGTTTAAAACAAGGAACCTCTCTGGCAGTCGATCAAACCTTATTCACTTAGTGCATCGAGGCTAATGCTATTGATTTATCTATCCTAAGGATTTTCTGAGTTTATTTATCATCAAATTCATTCTTTTATTTAAGACATTGTGAGTTCTTCTCTCTGGATAAGGCATTGTGGAGGATATAAAGAATTAGAAGACATGCTCCTTGCCCGAAAAAGTTTTTAGTCTAGCTGGGGAGACAAGGTGTTAGAAACCAAAGATAAACATTAAAACAAAGTCACTGTATATATGTCTCGAATGGGTAGGATAGATAGTTATGACTATTGAGTGCAGGAGAGGGATGCTTGCTGTAGAATATACTAGTTATTATTTGACCATCTTTAAGCCCATGATGGTTAATTCTATGTGTCAACTTGGTTGACACAACCAAGTTGTGTCAACTTGGTATTAGAATTGGGTATTCTATGATACCCAGTTGTTTGGTCAATCACAAGTCTAGATGTTGCTGTGACAGTGTTTCGTAGATGTGCTTTACGTTTAAATCAGTAGGCTTTGAGTCAAGCAGATTGTCTTCTGTAATGTGGGCGGGCCTCATTTAATCAGTTGAAGGCTTTAAGAGGAAAGACTAAGGTCCTCTGAGGAGGAAGGAATTCTGCCTCTAGACTCTTTGGACTGGAGACTGCAACATCAACTCTTCCCTGGGTCTCTAGCCTACTGGCTTGCCCTGCAGATTTTGGACTTGGCAGCCCCTATAATTTTAAGAACCAATTTCTTAAAATGAATCTCTCTCTCTCTCTCTCTTTTTCTTCCTCCTTCTTTCCCCCCCCTCTCTCTCACCATCCTATCTGGTTTATTCTCTAGAGAACCCTGACTGACACAAAGACCTAAAGAGTCTCATCTTCAGGCTCTTTCTACCTGGTTCCTAAGATCAGAAAACATCAGCCTGGTATATATTAATATTTCCACTGAGAGGCGATCTCATCCATTCATTTATTATTGAAGAAAAATTTCATTAGCTATCTATTAGTATAAGGGATTAAGAGTACAGGCTTGGAAACCAGCCTATATAGGTTTATTTTATAGTATTAGCTCCAATTTTTTCATCTGTGAAGTGGGAATAATAATTATACCTACTTTTTATGGTTTCTTTGAAGAATAATTAATTGAGTTAATAAAACCATGCTAAGTGCTTTGAACAGCCCCTGGCACTCGATGCAGTCAGTGCTCAATGCATGTTAGCTATCTTCATTATGACTGTGTGCCAGGACATTTTGCTTGGCGTTGTAGGAACAATGGTAAGCATTATACAGAGTTAGCCCTTCAGTGGCTCACATACAGTGCCAATAGAGTGTGCTAAGAATATTGGTGGAGGTGTGCACAGGGCCTTAGGCTTTTCGGGGAAGCACAGAGCAGGTATTCAGGACCCTGAGTAGTCCTGAAAGAAAATCTGTGGCCCTTTGAGCTGTGAAAGGCAGAGGGAGGCTGGAACCTGAGAAGCCCTGGTGTATTCAAGGGAACCATTTGCTTGGATTAAAGACTGTGAGAGGAAGCTGGTGGGAGACAGGGAAGAGATAAGCCTGGGGCCAGAGGCTGCAGTAAGAGATCTATCTGATCTTTATCTTGCTGATAAATTAGGATTTCCACTCCTGCAAGGGTTTTCAGCCCTTTGAGGCATTCTAGAAGGGGAGGCATATGGCAAAACAAAGAGGCACAATCGTACACATACAAATGAATAAATGAATGAATGGATGCCTGTTTTATTTTTTTGGTAGGAGAACAATGAGTTGACCTGAATTGTGGGAGTGTGACCTCCCTATAGAGTGGTGGCTCTCACTGGGGTGGTTTTGTACTCCAGAGGGGACATTTGGCAATGTTGGGAGACATTTTTGTTTGTCATAGTTGGGGTAGGGAGGTATTACAAGGCATGTAGTGGGTAGAGGCCAGGGATGTTGCTGAAAGTTCTACTATGTGCCTGACAGCCCCCGACAATAAATCATCAAGTTCAAAATGCCAGTAATGCTGAGGCTGAGAAATCTGCTGTAAAGAGACAGTGAAAAATAAGGCTGCGGAAGGGGGAAGTGCACCTTACACACAAATAATAATACCATGATAAGTATTTTGGACTATTCTCCAGGCCATTAGGAAGCCTCCGGAGGTTAAGAATGAGAGAGTGATGATGAAGGTCATGTTCGGGAAGATTAATCTGGCTGTTGTGTGCAGGATACATTACAGGGTAGGAGGGACCCGAGGCAGGAAGACCATGTAGAAGGCTATTGTGATCGTTCAGACTGCAATGTTAGGAGTCTAAGTGATCGGCAGAAGATGGAGAGAGAAATAATGAAAACTGATGGACAGAGGAAGCCTGGAGAGGAAGCTAGTTTGGAAGAAGATAATGTATTTTTTAAAGAAAACATTCATTTTAAGGTAACAGTGCAATTCATGCAGAAATGTCTCCTAGGCAGGAAAGAAGACAGGACTGGGGATATAGCAGTCAATGGCCTAGAAGTGACAGGCAGAATACTGGTGGTGGACTCGTTCTTCCAGGAAAAGAGGTGACAAGAGAAAAGCAGTAGGCTGAGCATTGAGCACAGTTCATGGTGTTTCTTCTCTTCCCTGGTTTTAATTTTTTTCCTTTAAGAACCTACATTTCCCAGCAATGTTGTCAGTGAGAGAAACGGAGATGGGTGCTGTTCCCAGGTATTCTGACACTATTGGTATTCAAGGCCCTGAACGACTGTCTATTGACTTGATGGGCCAGGTGCTTCCTGGAAGGTTGGTTCCCACTGGAAAACTAATCACTGAAAATGAACCTGATCACCTGAATGTTTCTTGCTACTTTTGGTTCACATCAGGCTAGACAGTACGTGCATGATCACAAACAACGTGGGCTAGACACCCTTCTCTCTTGCCAACACCTGAGTTGGTAGCGCTGCATTGATGTTTTCCTGGATCCTATTTTTATAGAATATTGATCACTGCCTTTCCTGATGTGGGTTTTCCCCATATCTTACTAGTATTTTTCTCTCACACGTACCACATGAACCACATAATTCTAGAGTCTTTGCAATTGGAAACTTGAGCTGAGTATATAGCAATGTGATAGAGGAGAGGGGGTTGAGGAAAATAAGCAATTTTATTTGGTTTAAAAAAGAGAAAAGCCATTAAAATGGGTTTTTTAGTCAAACATAACTAATGTTTTAAATGATTATTATAGAGTAGATACTGGTTATCTGTTATTGATCTCTGATAAGAATTTAACATAATAATACCATGTAATATAAAAACTTTTTACATTTAAAACTCAAGACAGCCTTCTAAAGTAGGTAGTGTTAGCCATTTCACAGGTGAGGAAGCTGCAGCTCAGAGAATGGAATGTTCGAGGCCTCAGAGGAAAAGGGTAGCAGAAGGCTGCTGTCAGTCACGTTATTCTCTATCCCAGCAGCTACGCAGTGTAGACAGAGCAACTAGATAGAATTTGTGTATGTGTATGTTCCCCACCTTTTCCTCTTTTTCACAGTTGCTATCATAGTAATCACAATTTCTGCTCTTTTTTTGAGATTATTCTATACCAGAACACATAAAACATCTTGTCATTTTTTTTCCAGTGGCTATATATTAGTCTATTTTAATGAATGTAACTTAATTTGTTTACTCAGCATTTAGGTATTTTCCCCCCATTCTTTTTCTACGAAACAATGTAGTGCTATGAAAAACCTTGTGTATACATCATGTTGTGCATAAGTGACAAATAGAACTGGAGAATAAATTCCTAGAGGAGGAATGGGGAGGTCCAAGGGTATGTGAATTCGTAATTTTAATAGATACTGCAAACCACCCTCCATAGAGAATATGCCTATTGTACACTCCCACAAACAATGTACAGGATTGTTCTTGGGTTTTTAAACCTATCGTTTTTTTTTGTCTGATAGATAAATCATAGATTCTTGCACTTTTCTTTTTATAGTGCGGTTGACTATACGAGGGCTGTCTGGAAAGTGTCCAGCCATGTAACCAGCTCATTACATTAACAACAGCTGGATACTTTCCGGACAGCCCTCATATATCTTTTCATATGTTCAAGAGCCATTGGTATTTTTAAAGCCCTACAGGCCTTGTGAACCTAGGAAAGGTGTCGTGTGGCCCTAGGTCTGCTGTGTCAGCTTCTTGCCAATGAGCAGGATCTCAGCCTTCTTTCCTTGGAATGATGTTTATTGAATGATTGGCCAAGAGTTTCACCTTCTTGTGGCTCTGCAAGGGCTCCCTCTGAAAAGAGGGTATCTCGGCCCCTGCAGGTCCTTCTGTCATCTTATGCTCTTGCTGTTCCTTCTCCCTCACTCGTTTCACCTGCCTCAGGTTGCTGATGGGCCAATGCCACAGTGGACCCTCACCCTGGGCACCAGCCTCTGCTGTGCTGACCCAGTCAGTCTTCACCTCTGACTTCCTTAGGTGTCGGTTGCCATCCAGCCCCATCTGGAGTTCCATACTTCTTTTGCCTGCCCTGGTCACTTAATCTCAATGCTGCTAATCCTCTGTTTAGCCACCCACGTGATGGCATCTGCCTCCTCTTTGAGAGTGTGCTATATATCCAGCACTTTGCAAAGAGCTTTGCAGGAATTATCTCATTAAGTCTTTACAAGAACTCTATTTTAAAGACAGAGAAACTGAAGCTCAGAGAGCTTAAATAAACTTCCTAAGAGCAGACAGGTAGTATGATGGTTAATTTTAGATGCCAACCTGACTGGGTTCAGAGATACTCAAATAGTGGTAAAACATTATTTCTGGGTGTATCTGTGAGGGTGTTTCCAGAAGAGATTAGCGTTTGAATCAGTAGACTGAGATAAGAAGATGGTCTCACCAAGGTGAGAGCTGAGATGGAACAAAAAAAGTGGAGGAAGGATGAGTTTGCTGTCTTCAAGGGCTGGGCCATCCATCTTCTCTTGCCCTTGTGTATGGGCGCTCCTCTGGTTCTCAGACCTTTGGAGCTGGGGACATAATACCAGTGGCCCCTCCCAACCCCAACCCGGTGGTCAGGCCTTCTGCTTTGGACTGAGGTTCTCACCACTGGCTTCCCTGGGTCTCCACCTTGCAGATGGCTTATTGTGGGATGTCTTGGCCTCCATAATCACTTGAGCCAATTTCCATAATAAATCCCCTTTTATATATCTTTATATACCTGCTATGGTTTGGATATTTGTCCCCTCCAAAACTCATGCTGAAATTTAATCTCCAATGTGGCAGTATTGACAGGTGGAGCCTTTAAAGAGTGATTGGGTCATGAGGACTCTGCTTTCCTGAATGGATTAATCCATTCATGGATTAATGGAGTCATAGGTTAATGGATTCATAGGTTATCAGGAAGTGGGATGGGTGGCTTTATAAGGAGAGGACGAAAGAACTCAGCTAGCATGCTCAGCCCTCTTGCCATAGCAATGCCCTGTGCCACCGTGGAACTCTGCAGAAAGTCCCTACTGGCAAAAAGGCTTGGACTTCTCAGCCTCCATACTGTAAGAAAGAAATTCCTTTAAAGAAATAAGTTACCCAGTTTCAGGCGTTCTGTTATCAGTAATAGAAAAAAGGCTACGACAATATCCTATTGGTTCTGTTTCTCCGGAGAACCCTGACTAGTATGGGAAGTGAGTGGACTCCATTTCACTCTCACGTGCATGTTGCTAATTGCCCTTGTGCTGGTGCTAAGCAGACTTTGACCTCTGGGTTCGCTCTTTGGTGCTTTGTGGGGTTTGCCACCATTTCTTTCTCTTTCTAGCTCATGTGCACCTTTCTTTCTCTGTGCCTCAGAGAAAGGTGGGTCTATACCATACATAGGTGTCAACACACACACACACACACACACACACACACACACACACGGGCAAACTTGAAAATTCAAGGTTTTTGGAAAAAGAAAAAACATCCTGTCTAATAGAAGAAGCTTTATTTTGTACCTTGCAGCACCAACAATTTCTGAAAATAAGGTTGGTTTTGAAGGGCATGGTATAGCAGAGGGACACAGTGTGGTGCAATGGGCTTAGGGGCTTGGTCTGTTCTGTCTGCTAAATGAAATACTATAGGGTTATTGACAACAGAAATTTATTTCTCACATGTCTGGAGGCTGGAAAGTCCAAGACTCAGGTGCTGGCAGATTCAGTGTCTGGTGAGGGCTCACTTTCTCATCACTAGTGCCTTCTTGCTGTGTCCTCACATGGTGGAATGAGCTTACTTTGGCTTCTTTTATAGGGACACTAATCCCATTCATGACTTAATCATCTTCCAAAGTCCCTACCTCCAAATCCCATCACACTGGGCATTAGGTTTCGACACGTGAATTTGGTGGGAGCACAAACATTCAGTGTATAGTGGGGACCCAGAACCCAGGTTTAGTCTGCTAACTTGTGTCACTTCACTCTCTGAGCCTTAGGGTTTTGCATTATCTGTCAGGGATGGGTTTGAGCTAGTGGTCTCTGCAGTTCTTCCTGGCTATATCCCAAGAGAAGCAACCAATTGTTAGCCTTCACTGAGGCAAATAACCAGATGCACCAGCTTTTAGCCATAGGGGAAAGAGAACACATCTTTTTCTTACATGGCCTACCCTAGATTTTCTCAATCTTGGCCTTACTGACATTTTGGGGCAGGGCGTGGTGGCTCATGTCTGTAATCCTAGCATCTGGGAGGCCAGAAGTGAGAGGATTGCTGGAGGTCAGGAGTTTGAGAGCAGGCCTGAGCAGAGTAGAGACCCCTGTCTCTACTAAAAATATAGAAATTAGCCAGGTGCAGTGGTGTGGGGCTGTAGTCCCTGCTACTCAGGAGGCTGAGGCAGGAGGATCGCTTGCACCCGGGAGTTTGAGGATGCTGTGAGCTAGGCTGACACCACTGCACTCCAGATGAGGCAACAGAGCGAGACTCTGTTTCAAAGAAAAAAAATAAAAAGACATTTTAGGCGAGATAATCCTTTGCTGTGGGGGCTGTCCTGTGTGGTGTACGGTGTTTAGCAGCGTCCCTATTCTCCATCCACTTGATACCAGTAGCACCACCCCCCACCCTCCACCAGCTGTGACCCCCCCCCCCAAAATGTCCCCAGGTACATTGCCAAGTGGCTCCTGGGGTGGGGGCAAAATCTCCTTTGGGTGGGAACCACTGGTCTACCCTTATGCAAATTGCACAGAATTTCTTCCTGAAGCAAACTCTTACTTCCAAGGAAGCCAGACATCAGACCACAAAGGGTGCTGCTCCTTGTGGTTTGTCATCTGAGGGCTGTGGACACAGACCACAGCAGCTTAGCAGCCTCTTCATTGTGGCTTTCCCTGAATATTGCGTCCTAGGAACTTCAGAGGCCTCAGGCGAGCATTTCCGTTTCCTGTGTTTGCTCTAGCCTTGAGTATCTTCATGTTGGTGACCTCGCAAACAGTGGTGGCTAATGAGTGCTTTGAAGCTCTGGAAGACATTGATGTATGATCTGCATATGAAAATGTTTTCTCTAAACTTTTTTCTGAGAGACAAGCAGACTCTGTAGATGACTACAAGAAGCCTGTCTCCGTCTAAACTCCAGCAATTCTCATCTTTGCCCTAGGCTGCCTGTGTCAGGTGAGGCGCGTTTACACTCTGAGGTGCTGGGTGCTGCTTAGACAGGGTGCTAGGGGTGGAAGTGGCAGGGTTTGGAAGCCGAATGAACCTCATCCACAGAGCTACGTAATCGTGGAGGATACACCACAGGAGGAAGAAATGTGGATTGCGTAAGCAGTTTCTCCTCAGAAAAGAGCACCAGTCAGCTCAACTTAAATAGACCAGTTTCTGAGGCGCTCACAAGAAGTGCTACCCTCAAGGGGCAGAGGGCAGGCAGATTGCGGGGTTCACCCCCATCCCCACCGTCAATGGTCTGAGCATCCTGGCCCGCCCCGAGAGGGGAGAGGTTGGGAAGAGACTTCATCAAAGGCCAGGTGCAGCTGAGGGGCGTGTGGGGAGAGGCTGAGGAGGAAGATGCTGGAAGCAGTGGCAGAGCCCAGCCCTCTGCCCTCTTAGTGGCTGATTTCGGTAGAGGGGGGCCTCACACAGTTGCAGCAAAAGCTCACAGTGCCACCCCCTCCCCATCTATCTGGTTCTTGCCGTAGCATCTCCTCCTACCTTCCCAACTTCTCATTCCTGAACCAACACCCCATCTTGTCTGTGATCCCCCAGGCTGAGGAGACTGAGGAGACTGAGGAGATGGGGGACAGTCACAGATACGGATGCAGGAGCAAGGAGTGTTCGAAGCTGTGGGTGTTTTTATTCCCCTGTTGCTCCCTCCTGGTCTCTGCCTGCACTGTCTCTCTGGACCTCACTCCTAAGATCCGTTCCTGAACTTCCAACCTTTCCCTGTGGCTTCCCCCTTCCCACCTCGTCTAACTTCTGATTGTCCTTGGCAGCTTCATCCCAGCACTCCTCCTCTGGGAAGGCCTCCTGCCCTCCTGGGCTGTGTTAGAAGCCCCTCATCTTGTTCCTATATTAGTTCATACTTTGGTTTTTTGAAGGACTTACACTTTTAGTCCATGTCTGTCTTTATGGTTATCTTTCCCCACCATTTGCTAAGGGTAGAAATAAAATCTTTTATTTTAGGCCTTTTAGTCTTAGCTCACAGTAGGTCCTGAATAAATAACTGTTGACCAAAATTAATAAAGAGAATTGAAGGGGCCCATCAGAATCTTCTGGATGGTGTTTTCAATATATACGTCAATGCATACATTGCTAGCCCCAGCCCTACATATATATATATATATATATATATATATATATATATATATATTCTCTAGGTCTGGACTGGGGTTCTCAGTTCTGCCTTTTGAAAAAGCCCCATGTGATTTTGAGGCTCGCTCATGGTTAAGAACCACTGATATAACTGAATCTACTTTCCAAGTATCCCACGGAATTGGACTAAGTATCCAGGTACCCTAGCTCTCAACTCAGCACCCTTTCTTTGACATTTTAAACATGAACAGAGAGATGTGTTGGGAAGAAGAGATTTGATGAGACATGAAACAAAATATTAGAATGAGACGAAAGTTCTCTGGTTCCTCAATAACAATAATTATCATTAGTGTTAATAAACCTCATTGTATTTGGGAGTACAGACGCTACTACTGATGGTGCACATGTTTGAGGGAAAAAACGTGGGCACACTCAGCTGGCGGCAGTGTGGGAAGGACGCGGCCCAGATCAGCCGTGCGTCCTTGCTTGTACGGCAGGGGGACAGCCTCTGCCTAAATAAACACCCCTGCAAAGAGCTTCTCTTGGATTGTTGAGAGAGGGAGGGGTCCAGACAGTGTTTAGTCTAGTGATATCATTTTAGAGATGAGGAAACTGAGGCTCAGGGACAGGCAGTGGCCTCCTGTGCAACAGCCAGTTAATGGCAAAGCTGGGCCTAGAGTCTAGTTTCCCGACTCTTTGTCAAGGATGTACACACTGGTTATACCTGGAGAATCTAGCAAAATGATCCCAGGGTGTGGGATAACCTACCGATGCCCCCAGAAATCCCCAAACTGTCCCAATCACCGAAATCCATTGTCCCAACCTGCCCTCTCCTGTCCCTTTCTAATCTTCTCCCACTGCCAGAGTAATTTCTCTAAAATTCAGCACTGATCGGGGTCTTCCTCTTATCACAGAAACTTATGTTGGTTTCTCAAGTTTTTAAAATAAATTCCAAACTCTGCAGCAAAGCACTGCAGGTGTTTTGTGTTCCAACCTCAGTTTGCGCCCCGACGCCATCTCCCAACCCTCTCCTGCCGTGGCTGTGACGGGCACTGTGCTTGCGTTGCTCATTTCTGACCTTCCTTTTCTGTCTAGCAGAGCGCAGCACCCATCAGAGAAGTTGCCAGCACCAAATACTCACTCTCGCAGCTCGTCCGGGCCTGGAGAGCTGGTAATGTGAGCCAGCAGCGGCCAACAGGACGATGCCCGGGGAAGTCTACAGTGGGGACAAAAGGTAGCTGTGGCGGAGATCTTTGTCCTTCTAACACAGAGAGGCTCTTCCATCTTCTTTCCTGTTCTGGAGGACAGGGCATGAGTGTGTGGTGACTGACACTGTTGCGGCCGTCTTGCAGTCCTGAAGGCGAAGTCCAAAGAATCACCAAGAAGTTGACCCACCGGTCAGACACTGCTGGACAACTCAACCAGCCCTGGAACTTCCCTCGTCTGGACTTATTGGTATATAGGATGTAGAGAAATTATATAATAATCTTTCTATTTAATAATAACAAATTGCCAAATAATAATCTTACACATTCACAATGACTTAGGTTTTCCATTACCTACGTGCTGACTGATATCGTAGGGGCTCTTTGATCAAATCAGGGCCCAGCTCCCTCCTTTGGCCGGGAAATGGAGATGAGAGTTAAAATTATAGAAAAGCTCAAGTCTCCCACCTCCTGCTGCACTCGCTCCTCATGCCTGCCTTTTGTGGGCTGGCTCCGGCTCCCACAGGGCCACTGGGTCACTCGACCACACCCATAACTCATTCTATCTAATTCTAAGACTCTTCCAGGAAAGGACTTCCCTTCTTGTTCTCTGCTTTCTTTTTACCTAGCAGTTCAGGCTTGACAGAGTCTGGGTCTCTCCTTAGGGACTTCGGCTTCCACTAGGGGAGATACTCCTCTTTCCCACTCAGTGAGGCCTCCTGGGACCCTTTGAGGTCCCCATTCCACCCTAGTTAGGGACTCCCACTTGTTTTGTTCCTGGTCTTCATGGTTGGAGGTGGGCATTATCATCTCTCCAATTCTCTCTCTGCCTAAAGGAACAAACTCCTCAGTCAAACCAGTTTACTTGCATGCTTCAGAAAATCCACTTTCTCTTCTACTTCCAACAGTTTCCTCCGCCTTGAATGCTGCTTCATGGCAACATCTCCACCTATGGGACTTCTTCCCATTCTTGGAAATCTCTCCCATGTTCACATCCCCTGTGAGTTAATCCGTGTCCATTCCAGCCACAGAGCACGCCTTCCTTTCAGCACTTGCGGGAGTGTGTACCTTTGCACCAACCGGTCACTCTGTGTGTGTGTTACACTTCCGTGTTTCTGGGTTGTGAAAATGTGTCTCCCTGCTGGACCATAAATTTCTAGGACCGCAGTTTATGTATCTATTTAATCCTCTCCAGTATTCTGCAGCAGGACAGCCCAAGCCAACAAACACTTACTGTGCTTGGTGGTGCTATCTCAGGACTTCTTGTTATGGAGAATAATAAATGTAGCTATTGTTCAAAGCTAATTTTATTTGAGTTTGCATTTCCTTGTAGTCAAGAGCACCATAACGCATACAAATTCCCATGAAGGAAATAGAGGTGGGAGTGGAAATGGGGTTTTTCTACAGTTTATTTCAATGTGGGTGGTGTACGAAGCGGAATGATTGAGGGGGTGGGGTTAAGAGTTGGTCCCATAAAGAGGTACAACTATGATGTATCCATAAAAATTAAAAATAAAAAAATTTAAAATCACAGTAGGGCAACTATAGTTAACCATAATTTATTGAATATTTCAAAATAGGTAGAAGAGTAGATTTGGAATGTTCCCAACACAAAGAAATGCTAAATGTTTGAGGGGATGGATATCCCAATTACCCAGATTTGATTATTACACTTTGTGTGCTTATATCAAAATATCATATGTATCCCATAAACGTGTACAACTGTTATATATTCATAAAAACTAAAAATAAAACAAGAGTTGGGGTGTGTGTATGTAAAAGAACAAAGCTAAAGGAAACTAGGAGTGCATTTGTGTACAAACGTGCGGGGGAGATGGAGGGTGATGAGGAGGTTTATTTAGAAGCAAGATTAACATAGTGAACTCCATGTTCAGTGTTGCCCCAATAAAAAAATCGCAAAATCCAGTTACTCTTTTTAACAGAAAACATTTCTTGAGTGCCCCACGTATGCTAGGTTTGGCTAATAACACTCTATTCTCTATATGTTAACTCACTTCATCCAAACCAATGCTTCCTAACACAAAATTTGATTTTACTCTCAGTAGATAAAGAAAATAGTTTTTATTCTCCATTTAGGTCAAAAGCAATTTTGGCAGCAGTTCAAACACTGCTTGGGGCACCAAGAATAACTAGAAGCTTATCTTTGTGAACATCTTTTTTGGGCCTGTTTCTTTCTTTGGTATTTTTTCTTCTCTATCCTTTGAATTTTTTTTCTTCTGCAGTTTTTACTTATTTTTCATCACATCCCTCTTCTTTGACATTGCTCTATGGTTTTTTTTTTAATCTAGCTCTTGCATTTCTCACTGTGATGACGGTAACATTTCAATAATTCCCATTAAGGGGGTGGGGAGTTGGGGTCCTTGGAGTAGCAGCAAAGCAGTTTGGTGGCCTGGAGTTCAGGACCCCAGGTTTTCATGCAGGATTTTATCACTAACTGGCTGGATAGCTTTGGGCAAATCACAACTTCTGGACTCTTGAGGCCCTTATCTCTAAGAAGAAGGATAAGGGCCCAACACAGTCTCTAGATATTAACATACTATGATGTTTATAAAAACCTGCTTTATATAAAAAAAGTGAGATTTGCACTTGTACTTGAAAATATGGGTCTTTGGTGATAATGAACACTGAATTTAAAAGTAATTTTTGTATTCTGCAACTTTGTGGTTCCTTGAGGTTTATAAATGAGGACTGGGATTTGGGACCAGCATTTCCGAGGTTGTCATCAATCAAACACTGGAAATGTTTCCAGATAGGAGTTGACTCTGTAGTTAACAGGGAGATAGAATAGTAACAGTCCTTGACTTGTGCTCTCTCTCCTTTTTTTTTTTGGTGGTTAAAAAAATAACATGAAATATACCCTACTAACAATATTTGAAGTGCATAATATAGGATTGTCAACTCTGGGTGCATTGTTGTAGAGCAGATCTCTCGGGCTTTTTTTTTTTAATCTTGCATGACTGAAACTTTATACCCATTGCACAGCGACTCCCCATGTCCCTGTCCTCCCGCTCCGTGGCAACCACCATTCTGTTAATACTTCTTTTATGAGTTTGACTCCTTTAGATACCTCATGTAAGTGGAATCATGTAGTATTTGTCCTTCTATGATGGGTTTATCTCACTCAGCATAATGTCCTCAAGGTTTATCCATGTCGTAACATATGACAATTTCTTTTTTTTTTAAAGGCCGAATAATATTCCTTAACCTACATGGTCTATGCTAGAATTTTTCTGAGTTTCTTACAAACAAAATCGAAACTCACATTTTGTCTCAACACCCATTGCTGCTCTTGCTGGTGGTTTATGGGGCCCGCACAGGACAAAAGTTCTTGGGGCAGATTGGCTAAGGATTACCTAAGGATGCCTTTCTTTACCTTTCGATGTGTTTCCAATATTGCTTGTTTATTCTTTTACTATTTTTAAAATTAGAGTTAGGCTTATACAAAACTGGAGTCTTTGTCTGCAAACATGGTTTTTTTTTGCCTGAAAGATCCCACTATTTGAGGATGATGATCTAGATTCTTGTCTCGACTCTGTGGAGCCTTGGGCAAGTCCTTCCCATGACGGGCCTCAGTCTCCTCTTCTGTAGAATGGAAGGATGAGACTAGTTGAATGGTTTTCAGCGAAGGCAATTTTGCCCTTCAGCAGACGTCAGGCAATGTCTGAACACATATTTGGTTGTCCTCTTGGGGGAGGGTGCCACTGGCATCTAGTGAGGAGGCCCAGGGTCCTGCTAAATATCCTACGGAGCACAGGACAGTTCCCCCCACCCCCCAAGAATTTTCTGGCCAAAATATCAACAGTGCTATTAACAGGGGAAAAAAGCCAAACTCTGTTAAATAATTTTAAAGAAATTTACTCTGAGCCAAATTTGAGGACCATGACCCGGAGCCATGCCCCAAAAGCCTAGAGCAAGTGACTCTCTGTGGCTGGGTTACAGTTTGGTTTTACACATTTCAGGGAGACAGGGGTTATAGGTAAAGTCATAAATCAATATGTGGGAGGTGTACATTGGTTTGGCCCAAAAAGGTGGGCCATCCGGAAGAAGGGAGGCTGACAGGTTATAGATTGATTTAAAAATTCTTTGACTTGTAATTGGCTTCATGTAATTCTAGACATGAAGCTTTGTCTAGAGCAGGTGTACTCAAACTATGGCCCAAGGGCCACATGCCGCCCGCCTAGCACATTTATGCGGCCTGCTGGGTGTTTTAGCTGCAAGGCAGCCGACTTGTCCCGGGCCAACAGTGCACACTCTCCAACAGTCTGAGGGATCATCAACTGGCCCCCTTTTTAAAAAGTTTGAGGACCCCTGGTCTAGAGGCTTGGAATGTTTTAAGATAAAAAGCTCTTAATCAGAGATAAGCCACCTGACATATATTTGTTATGTAAATTGAGGACCTGCAGGTTTGTCTTGCATCCCCTTAGGCCTGTTAATGGGTTACAAAGGATATCTTCATGAAGGAAGAGGGGCATAAACAGGCATGTCTGTCTGACCTCCCTCCTCCTGGCAGGCAATTCAGTTTTAGGATATTCCTTTGGCCTCGAGGGGGTCCATTCAGTCAGTCGGTGGGGGGAAGGGAGTGGGAGTGGTGGGGATGAGCCTTAAAATTTTATTTTAGTTCACAGTGCTGAGGAATCCTGGACTAGTTGATTTCTAAATTTTCCACCATCTCTAAAAGGCCACAACTCCTTCCATCCCATCCATTTTCCCCTTCACTCTCTCATGGGCGTGGGTCTAAGATAAAACTGTAAAGAGCTTATTTTATTTCTTCCTTTTCCTTTCATAGTTTCTCCTTCCCAAACTTTCATTTCTGTCCTCTTCCTTCCCTGTCTCATAATCTGGGACAAGTTTAAGAAACATATACGTTTTTTTCTTTTTTCTGGTGACATATACATTTTAACAGGGTTTAAATTCTGGGTGGCAGCAGGCTGGTTTGAAGGAGAAAGACATTTCATCAGCCTGGGCCTTTGCTGCCAGACTGTTTCCATCTCATGTTTTGCATCCCAGTTATATAAGCTGGCGGGGTGAGTACTGTAGTTCAGTGTTAAAATAAGATGTTAAGTTTTTAGTTACCGTTAGATTTTGCTCCGTATGCTTTCCTATCTCGACAGTCCTGTCTTGCACAGAAGTTTGATGTGTAAAAGTGCAATAATAGGCATACCTGCTTATGTAGTTTTTAGTCCCAGAGAAACAAAAACATAATATTCCTAATATATATCTTGCCTTTAAGATACAATCTTTAATGATTTATTTCTCACATGTCTTCTACATTAGAAACACGCCAACTATTCAAACATGAAAGCCAGAAGCTAGGTGTTAGCTTTGATCATTTCCCCTCTCTCATCTCTCTTGTCTAATTCATCTCCAAGTCCTGCCGATGCTGCCTCAGAAATATTCTCCAAATCCACCCCTTAACCCTGCCTCTGTGAATAACTGCAGCCCAAGTTCCTATCACCTCATCCTGGATATAGTGATCTGGGCTTAACTACTTTAAACCCATCTACCTAGTCCCCTCCACTCTGTTCTTCCCATTGAAACAGGAGACATTGTCTCAAAACACTAATTAGAAGACATCAGGCCCCCCATGGCTTCTTACCCTGCTGAAGATGATGACAAAACTCGTTGGCACAGCCCATCTGACCTGCCTCCCGTTCCCCTCCCCTCCACCTACCTCTCCAGATTCATCTTCTCCCACCTTGTCCTCATTTTTTGCACTCCAGTGACAGTAGCCATCTCTTTCTCAGTCCCTTGAACTCTACGTACTCCTTCCTACCACAGTGCCTTTGCACACACTTTTCTTCCAGCCTGAATACTCTCCCCACATTTATTCCTACCTCTTTGTCTTAGGTTGGTTCTCCCAGAAGCAGATTTTGAGATTGGGGCTTCAATTTGTGTAGTTTATTGGAGCGCTGGTAAGGGAGTGAGGGAAATGAAATGAGTCAGGAAAAACGGGAAGCCCAGGCAGGGTGCAGTAATGAGCAGGTCCTGGTGAGGGTAAGTGAGGCTCACATTCTCTGGGGCTGCTGGAAGATGGTGTAGAACAAGCCCAAGGGGGAGGAAGTTTGGGTATTTGTATGCTAATTCCTATTGACTGGTTGAGGGCTGCTCCTGGGATTGTCAACTTCCTACTTCTGGCCTGTCCTGTGCATGAGCTGAGGTCACTCCTATGGCCAGAAAAGCACTTGGGCCCAAAGTCACAGGTGTTTGCAGTAAGACACTATGGTACCACCCAGTAACGTGGTAACAGTGGATGTGGGCAGGACACTGGAATTTAATGGCATCTGCGTCCCTGTGCACCCCTTCTCCACCTATTAACAGTCCCTAATCATTCTCAGATCTCAGGTGAGCCCTACTCTTTCAGGAAGCCGTCCCAGACCTTCTGGAGGTGGTCAGGTGTCCTTGTTATCAGTACTCCAGCCACCATGGGCCTTTCTTCTGCAGCATTTGCCGCAGTGTGATTTTTTCCATTAATATTTGTCTCTAGCACTAGACTGCAAATGACATGAGGCAGGGACTGTCTGTTTTTACTTACCTCTGTGTCTTTACTGCTACTGCAGTGGCTCGCTCAGGGTTTGTGGAATGTTGGGTGGATGCTCTTTAATTTTGTTCCTTTTTTCCCTCCATGGAACATGCAGGTTTTCTCTTACACCATTTTAAGCACATCTAACAATTTTTATCTTCGTTTGGATTATATTCTTTGTGAAATCTAATCTGTTTTACACTAGGATTAGAACTTTGTCTTAATTAAGTCAGAAGAAAAATTATAAAGGTAAAAAAGAAAGATCCAAACAAGTGCTGAAACATTGCTGCACAGACAGACTGAGGTGTTTAGAGGTGGAACCATTGGCTGATTGGGGTATGGTCATGCTGCAGCTCAGAGTTGTGTGAGAGGTGACTTTGGTCTGTCTCTACGGTGGAAAGGAGTTGTGAGTTCCCCAAACATCTAATGAATAGAAGCTAAGAACTGTGCTAGGCACTCATTGTCCTCTGCTGTGACTCAGGGTGGAACCAGCCCATGTCGGCTTTGTGTTATCAGTCTGTCTCTTTTAGAGAGAAGCTTCTGGTACTTTGGTAGAGAGAAGGTGTAATTCTTGGGAGTATATTAGTCAGGACTCTGGCACAAACTAATCCTAGGGGAAAACAGGAGGCAAAACGTGGGATGGGTGGGAGGGTATGGATGAGAGGATCAGGGCTACATAGACTATCAGCAGGTCTCTTTCCATTGCATTATTTCTATTTCTTAGTCTCATCTCCTTCTAGGCACCCCTTTATTCTCTCTGTGTTGTCTACATTTTTTTTCTACTATGGATAGGCTACTTCCATGTAGAAGAAAAAATGACCTCTGGCATTCCCTGGGATATATATAATTTAGTAGCCTCAGTAGTAAGGGGCAGCATCTTTTTCTCCCAGTATCCAAATACTAGAGAATTGATTGGTCCTCGGACCAATCCCCGTGGTGAATGGTAAGGAATACCATGATCACCCCGCTGGGATGGTTTGCTTCCCCGCAGTAGTGAGGGCTACTATGTCTTGCAGAACCACATGGAAGGAATAAAGGAGGCTGCTACTACCGAAATCAGAAGAAAATGTTGGACACAAGAAAACAACAGATATCCCTATAAAACAAACCAATTTGTTTTTAATTCATTAATTTCTTCAGACACTTATTCATTTATTCAAAAAAAATCTACTGATTCTCCATTATGGCCAAATACTTCTAGGCATAGAAATGAAAGATAGTTTCCCTCCTGGAGTAACTCGGAGTAGTGGAAGAGATAGACAAGTAAACAACGATAATAGGAATCAGCTTTCAAGACCACATATTATTAGAGTAGCCCAACTGCAGGAATTTTCAAAATAGAATTCTTTAGGTATTTCCAAGGGAGCCGGGTACTGCCACTTTATTCTTTCAGACTCTAGCCATGACAAAGCTAATTAGTTGTCCTTCTGCCTTTATGGTAAAGTCGGAGGGTGGGGGGAAGATGGAGAAGAGGAAGCTCAAAGAGCTCAATTAAATATCTACTCAGACAAAGCTTCCCTCTAGTAAGGGAAGATTATGGAAATTCTGAGGATTCTCTGATTAATAAAAGCTCTTAATTCACTCCCACGTCCTAGATTGCAAGAATCAACCCCTCTTTCCAGAGCTGTTGGTTTGCTGGGAGAATTTCTTAGCAAAATTTGTCTATACACTAAGCTTGTTAACCACCAAACATTTATAATACTGCGATTGTTCGATCAATCTCATTTCTTAAATGGTCTTCTCCACTGAGCACCATCCTACAGAATTTCAGTGACCTTGGCCAATGTTCCATGGAGACACCATTTTCTGAAAATCAATATTTAATTTGGAAAATTTCCAAGTCTCATCTCCTTGAGAGGTAAAAATCAAAGAATATGGTTCATAATAACAATAACCAAAGGCAATCACTACTAAGCGGCTTTATTTCTCACTGAAAAACAACAGTGATTTAGGGTTAAGTTGGCCAGAGTAGTTTGTTCTAGCAGTAAAGGACCATTTCCTTTAATGCCTACATTCTTTAATGACTTTACTGTTGCCTAACCCATAAACAGTGTTCCCCAAACATATGTTTCCAGCACTCTACTTTCTATAGCCTTCACCAGTTTAGGTCTGAGAACTTTCCCAGCAGGGAGATAAAGGGATATAACTCGCACAAGTTCTGAGGTTTCTTGTGGAGAGGAGGCGTTTGTCACTTCCATAGCAGGCCACTTAATAACACGACCTACAGTCTGACATGAGGTAGCCACACCTGTCATCTCAAGTCTCCTAAGGCAAATCGATCCTCAGAGCAGTTTCAAGGAAATTCAGTGGCAGGAAGAGAAACTACCTAAATCTGACAGGAATAAGTCTTTTATTCATTTAGCCCCAAAAGACTAGCTTAGATAAGTAAATTGCACGATTACACCAAATCTCCAGCTGGAGTGATAGCAAATCTGTTAAAAGTCATAGGAAGGGTCCCTTGATATCAGTTCATCCTCTTCCACCTTGAATAGTGGGGGAAGGATAAAATGATTTTCCCAATGTCCCACCATGAGTGAGGGGACAAACCTATCATGTAATCTTTCTGGTGCTTTCTGCTTGGTATTGGCTACAAGTAACAAAAGAGCCCATTGAATATTTTTTAAACAAAAAGAAATTTGTTATCTCACACAGTAAGACTGGAGGTAGTGAGGCTCTAGGGTTGGTTAATTTAGGGTCTCAGTCATGTTATTAAAGATTCAGGTTCTTCCATTATTCTATCCTTCTGCTATGCCATTCTCACAGCATTGGAATTTGACCTTAGGTTCACCCTCTCATGATTCAAGATGGCTTTAAGCATCATTTCTGAACACATCATCAACCAAAACCTGGAACAGAAACCCCCTATTCTTGAGAAGAGTAAGGAGAACTTTCTCAGAATCCCTGAAAGATTTCTTCTCATATCTCGGTGGCTGGAATTACACCAATTAATAGCAAGGCAAATGGATTTACTGTGATTAGCTTAGACCAGTGGTCTACATACCTCTGGGGATCCCAAGACTATTTTAGGGGGTCTGCAAGATCAAAAATATTTTCGTCATCATAGTATGCTTTTGCCTTTTCCACTGTATTGACTTTTCTAGTGTATTAATTTTTCTTGCTGCTGGTACAAAATCAATAGTATCAATGGTAGATAAACTTGGCACCTTATGAATCAATGTAGTGGCATCAAACTATATCTGTTTATGAAAAGAAAGGCCAATTTCATCTATGAATTCCTTAATGAATCAAAAACTCTAACTGTATTAAATTGCAAGTTTGGAGCACACATATTTTAAATATTCTATGTTAAAATACTTTTGCTTCAAACCAAGATTGAACATCCTGTATAACGACTGTCTCAATGACAAGCACTTTTGCAATTGCTGGAGTTACAAGCTAAACTAGCCATTGTTTTTTCCATGGAACTCCATTTTTACTTAAAAGAACAACTCTCAAATTGTGGCTATTCAGAATTGGTTATGTGGCAGACATTTCCTTGAAAATAAACAAAGTGAGCCTGCCACTTCAAGGAAAACAACTAGTCAATTAGTAAAATGGAAAGGCAATGGATTGGGAAAAATATTTGCATACCTATATCTGCTAAGGGGATAATATTCAAGTTTTATAAAGAAAAAAGAATATAAATGTATTTATTGCCACTGAACTGTATAATTAAAAATGGTAAAGATGGTAAATTATGTATGTATGTTTTAACTCAATAAGAAACAAAAAAGTGATTACGGAAAAAATTCCATTTCAACTGAAAAAAGGAACAAAATGTATCACTTGTTAGGCTCTCATTCTCGGGTGCCTATGGAGCAAAGGCCATGTGGGAGCACAGTGGGAAGGCGCCATCCACAAACTAGAAAGAGAGCCCTCACCAGAAACCGTCTCTGCTGACACTTTGATCTTGGAATCCCAGCCTCCAGAGCTGCAAGAAACTAAGTGTCTGTTATTAAGCAAAACAAAACAAAACAAAACAAGAATTACTTGTCAAATTTTAGTTTTAGTGTAGTATCAGAGAAGAAAAGCCACAATTATTTTTTTATAAAGATATTACAATAATCTACATATCTGTGTGAAGCTAGATTTTCTTCATTTATTTCAACAAAACAATATTGCAACAGATTGAATGCAGAAGCAGAGATGTGAACCCAGTTGTCTTCTATTAAGGCATACGTTAATTTGCAAAAATGTAAAACCAGAACTTTCTCCTCATCAAATTTTTTTCTTTTGAAAATATAGCTATTTTTCATAAAAATATGTGAGCATGTCATAGTTTATTACTGTTATTTTAAATGAATTAATGAATCCTTTAAAATCTCTCAATGTTAATTTCTGATACAGTCACTATCAATAGGTATAATTCACATAAATGAAAGTACTTGGGGATCCTCAATCATTTTTCAGAGTTTAAAAGGGTGCTGAGGCCTAAAAGTTTGAGAACTGCTGGCTTAGGCTAATCGAAGGTCAGTTCCTGGGGAAGGTATGGGCCCAGCCCCCCCGTGAAACACATGGTTCCCTAAGACCTGAACAAAATTGGGGTTCTCTGAGGAAGAAAGAAAAGGACAAGCCTTTCTCTGGGACTGTCCTACCTTCTTGAAGAATAGGTGGTATCTAGTTATTTTTCCAAAATTAACTGGAACTGAATTTGGTTTGTATTTTTTCAGATAATTTAAACCAGAATGTTCTCAATAATAATTAAAGGAATGTAAACAAAACAATAAATAGGTTTTTTAAAAAATCAGATTTGCAAAAATGTAAAACTCTGATGAATCCAATGTTAAAGATATAGAAAAACAGGAGCATAAACTGATGCAACACTTATTATTTTGGGGGAGAGAGGATATGGAATTTGGTGATATCTATCAAAAACTTAAATACTCATTCCTTTTGATCCAACAGATAAGGATTAGATATTTACCCTACAGATATATCACAAAAGTATGCTCAGATGCTCATTGCAGTATTGTTTGTAATGGCAAAATCCGGAAGCAAACCTAAATGCTCATTAATAGGATATTGATTGACTTAAAATGGAACATCCATACAATGGAGGGCTAGGTTATTAAACTAAACTATTTAGATTATGCATGTGTTATAACTGAAAGATCTCCAAGACATTTTTTTAAAGGAAAAAAGTAATTTTTGTGACAGTGGGTAAAATATGATCACTGTTCCAGTTATCTATTGCTGCATAAAAGTCATCCCAAATTTAGTGGTTTCAAATCACAACAATCATTAATTTTGCTCACAAACCTGCATGTTGTCAAGGGTTGACAAGAACAGCTTGTCTTGTTGGAGTTGGCTAGGATGGCTTAAAGGTTGAGGGTGACCTGATGTTTGGGGAGCCATCTGAAGGCTTTCTCATTCACACATCTGGCAGTTGGTGTTGACTATCTTCTTGAATGTGGCCTGTTTATGTGATTGCTTGGCTTCCTCACAGCAGGGTGGCTGGGTTTCAAGAATAAGTGTGTCAAGATACAGAAAGTAGAAGCTGCCAGTTTCTTAAGTCCTGGGCCAAGAAGTTGGCAGAGTGTCACTTCTACCATGTTCTATTTGGTCTTGAGTCAAGCAATGAGTCCAGATTCAAGGGGAAGGAATTTAGACTTTTCCTTTTGCTAGAATAAGTGTCAATTTCTGATTTCTGTTTTAAAACTTCCACAACCCCATTTGTGTAATTTTTGAAAACATACACATGTAAAGTGCAGATATGTGCAAGTGTTTTTTTTTTTTGCATAAAAAATTGTTAACAAATGACTAATTGTTAACAAATTGTTAACAAATTCCCTCTCCTTTTGGGAGAGGGAATATGGGTTGAGGGTGGGATGAGCAGGAAAAAAAGACTTTAATTTCTGATTTTATACTGTATGGTACTATTTGAATTCTTGTGCATGTGGATATATTATTTTTAGTAGAAGAACAAAACAAAACAAAAACAATTAATTCAGAGTAGGAGCTTAGTCTTGTTTTGGGCTTCCATGTCAAGTATCTTACTTTATACACATAACAGTTTTTTGAAGTCAGTAGGGAAGGTGTGATCATCCCTATTTTCAGATAAAGATCAGAATCCAGGGCTCAACTTCCAGTTCGGTGTCCTTTTCTACTTACTATGTAATTAGGGAGGACCCAGACCTAGAATTGAGCTGATCTACTTGATTTTGAATGGGCAGTCTCAGCAGGTGCTGGAAAAAAGTCTACAATGGGTGTCTGTGGATAAATCTAAAACCACGTGGTGATGACAATAACTCTCCCAGCATCTAGCACATTGTCTGTCTAGAATAAAAGTTTGCCAAATAAGGAGTACAAAATATCCTTAATAGTCAAATCTACTCCCCTTCCACTCCATCCTCCATCACAGACATGATAGAGTAGAAACTTGATCTCATTATCCTCTTCTTCAAAATCCTTCAATGCATTCTACTTTCACCCATAGGAGAAGAAGAAATCTAACATCTGTGTTATGTGCCAGACATTATCCTAAATGCTTTGCATGAATTAACGCATTTGACTTTTTCAATAACTGTGATGTAGATGCTATTTTTGTTTCGTGTCCCCATACTATAGATGAGGAAAGCAAGGTACAGAGAAGATAATTTCTCATAGCTAATAAGAGGATGAGGAAGACCTTGAATCAAGACAATCTGACATCAGAGCCTGTGTTGTCAGCCACTTCATTATCCTGCCTCTAATCTTCTTGCATCTTCCATACGTGTTTTAAAAAATTCCTCTGGCTTTTGGGTGGAGAATAGGGGCCACCTTGGACCCAGGAAGACCCGGCAGGAGCTCCTACAGTGATCTCTGTAATCTTCTGTGTACAGTGCTGGGCTATGCCTTCTCCTTGGTCCTCTTGCCATTTCTGCCATTGTCTACCCAGTGAACACCTCTCATCTTTTTAGACACAACCACAGCCTCCTGTCTGAGGCTTTTTCTGACCCATCACCCCCCATAAAATTGCCCAGTCCCTCTGAGGGCTTCTTGCTGGGAGGGCAGCATGCCTGGACAGGGCACGGAAGCTCCATGCACCTCCCCATCTACCATCCTGCCCTGTGCATTTCTTCCATTTGGCTTTTCCTGACTTGTAACCTTTATGGTAAACTGGTAAATGCAAGCAAATTGCTTTCCTGAGTTCGGTGAGTTGTTCTGGAAAATTATTGAAGCAGAGGAGGGGGTTGTGGAAACCTGAAACTTTGTAGCCAAGTTGGACAGAAGTGTGGGTAACCTGTGGACCAGATATTTGCCACTGGCGACTGAAGTAGAAGCAGTCTTGTTGGACTAGCCCTTAAAACTGTGGAGTCTGATGTTAACTCCAGGCAGTTGGTGTCAGGGTTGAACTGGGTTGTAGGACACCTAGTTGGTTTTGGAGAATTGGTTGTTGGTGTGCAAAATCCCCACATTAGCTGTCAGAAGTGTTGGGGGAAAAGCCCACACCTAGCACCAAATTATTTTTTTGTATTTCTGCTTCCCTTTAACAGCTGTGAGCGTCTATGGGGAAAAAAAAGACCATGCCATCCTCATTTTTTGCATTCTATCTCAAAACCTGTGTGTCGTCCATGTTCAATAAATATTTGCTAGTAACTGAAAGAGCTAACTCATTAATATCTAGAGTACATTTGGGTTGTTGGCCTTGTGCTGAATGCTGCAATTTCACTCCTTATTCTTTTAGGGACACAATTCTTCTGAAATTTGAGAATTAACAATTTTCTGATTTTTATGAACTTTAGCTTAGTTATGATATATAGCCCAACACTTTCTATCTAAGGTATATATTTATTTATACTGTGGCATGCATTTATCTTTCCTGATGAATAATTGGGTTAACTTGTTAATTAAGTAGATGTTATTCCCCAGCAGCTAGTCCTGGTGTGGCTACAGTTTCCCTCATTGAATCTGGGTGGAGACAAGATGAGACTCTATTCGTCCTGTGGCTTTTCTCCAAGTTGAAGCAATCTCATCAGGGTGTGTAAGCCCTGGGCAGCTGTTTGCTTTACTGGGGCCAGGGTGGAGGCCGGAGCTACTGTCTGTTTTGCTGCATTGATGGCTGGAGGCCAAGCCCTAAATTTCTTCTGAACTTGGGGAGTGGCTTGGGCGAATCTGGCCTGTTTAGCAATTGTCAGGTTCCTTGGGTAAAAGACTAGCAGCCTCAGGAGATTAGGGGGGAAACAGCTCACAACCTGGCTAGTGGTGGGATGTTACAATGAAAGCAAATTTTGGACAAGATTCTGCCAGAAATGCAAGCATAAAAACAGTCATACAATGTGCTCCTGTGAGCTCAGGGGAGGAGGCCCCCATCATGGACTTCATGAAGGTATTTTATGGTGGGTGCCGTGATTTCTGATGACTTTGAAATCAAGTCGAGCTCAGAGTCTTAAGATCGGCTATGCTTGCTATCATACATCATTGCATTCAGCTTGGATTAAAGTGTTCACATGACGTATTGGTTTGATGTGATAATTAGGTTCATTGGGCCTAGGTGTACTAACTCCCATCAAAGCCAGGAGGTTTCACAATGACTCAATAACCAATTATATATGTGCAAATTCTCAGTTTATTGGGAGGCTTTCACACACCATTGATTATACATTAATATTCAACACACAGGCAGTAATAGAAGTGGGTAATGAACCACAGTGATGGCTTGGGTGACCCACTCATGTGCAGATGGGTTGAAGGGGTCCAGAAGTCCTTTGGACACTGATTGGCTGGGTGGTCACTGCTTCTCTCAGGCAGGGCTTCCAGTGGCAGAAGCCCAAATCGAGAGAAAGACTCAGAGTTCTCCCAGGCAGAGTCTCTTCAGGCGTCTCAGGCAAGATCGGATTTTTGCAGTTTTTGTGATCCTCTGCAGAGGCATCCATTCTTATGAGCTCAGCCACTTTTCACTTTCTATCCATTCCTTTCAGGTCTCAAGTGGTTCCTGGCAACAGCAGGTGTTACCACGTCAGTGCATTACTTATATGTTTATCACTTGGGGGTGCGGGGGACAACTTCACTGTGGGCTCAATGCTACTTGACTTGAGTGACTCCATTTTCAGACGTTAGGATCACATATCATTATGATATAGCATTTGGAGTCCCTCAAGCGTGAGGACAGAGGATTTCTCTAAAGGTTTCTCCAAAGGTATTAGGTCCTGGGTTTGCCTGGTCCTTATGCTTCATTCATGTAGGTATGGAAGGGCCTGAATACATTAAAAAATTTTAATAAAATATACATAAGATTTACCATGTTAACCATTTTTGAATATAGTTCTATGGCATCACATTCAAAATGTTGTAAAACCATTACCACCATCCATTTCCATAACTTTTTCATCATTGCAAACTGACACTCTGCACCCATTAACCCTTTGCACTCGCTTGCTTTTTTCTCATTATCCACTCGACATTATCCACACTCGACATCCAAGTGCAAAGGGTTAAACAATAACTCCCCATTCTCCCTCCCCCCAGCCACAGGCAACCTCTACTCTGCTTTCTTTCTCTACGAATTTGAGTATGCCAGGGACCTCGTATGAGTGGAATCATACAATATTTGTCCGTTTGTGTCTGGCTTATTTAGCATTAATGTCTTCAAGAGGCCTGGAGAATTTTTTTGGCGATTGTATTTTTTGAACACCACTCATTTCACCAATATAAATTATCTCTAACAACCTTTATGCTATTTTACAAACCTGTGGAGCAGATTTAAGTAACAATCAATATTTGAGGGTGCTTGGTAGCCACCCTTGGATTGTGGATTCTTGCTTACAGTTCTTCATATGTTAACCAATCCCCTTTACAAGTTACATAGTTCACACTGGAGTCTTTTTTTTTTTTTTTCTGAGACAGGTCTCGCTCTGTTGCCCAGGCTGGAGTGCAGTGGTGTGATCCTAGCTCACAGCAACCTCAAACTCCTGGATTCAAGTGATCCTCCTGCCTCAGCCTCCCTGAGTAGCTGGGACTGCAGGCGTGCGCCACCATGCCTGGCTAATTTTTCTATTTTTTGTAGAGATGAGGTCTCACTCTTACTCAGGCTGGTCTCAAACTCCTGGCCTCAAGCAATCCTCCCTCTTCGGCCTCCCAAAGTGCTGGGATGACAGACACGAGCCACTACACCTGGTCCCCAAAATCTTTCTTTAAAGTGAATTACCACGCTGACACTATGGGGTAGCTGACACTCAAAATATCCTGACAGAGGAAATAAGGAAGGGACATTGTCCACTGAATAGCAGGGGAACCCTTTGGTTCTGTGAGGCAGAGGGTTTCAGGGATGAGCTTCTGAATATCTGGAGCTTTGCACAAAACTGTGCGTGTGTGTGTGCGTGTGTGTGTATTGCTTGGTAAGCGTTCAGGACTTTTATCGAATTCTCAGGAGGTCCCTGATTTCCCTAAATAAGTTATAAGTCATGCTGAAAAGTGAAATTCTATTTTCTATATTGTTTTGAATAGAAAATAATAGAATAGCAATAAATAGAATTAGATAGAAAAAGAACAGGAAATAGAATAGAAACCAGAAAGAACAGAAATAGAAGAGAAAAATTATACTTCCTATATTTGTGATAGTGTTTTGGAGGAAAAAGGTGGATGAAAGTCCGGATATCCAGGTGGGGTGAGAATACTGGGAAGTATTTCAAATATTCCAGAAGGCTTATTGCTTCTGAATTGTTGTGCCACCAAGAGCTGAGGCCCCAGCTGATGGTGGCTCCAGCTGCACCCTGAACTGGAGAGCAGCTATGATCCTCCTGGCTCCCAACCTCTGGTCTTGTATTATCTCCTCTAAGCAACAGGTCTCTGCTATCGTTAGTGCCTGTGTCTCCATAAAGTGGCATTAGGTAATAGCTCCCACTGTCACCTCGTGTGTGTGCGTGTGTGCAGGAGGGTTCCTTAGCCTTAATTGGCATGACCTTCAGTATGGGAGCCCGTGCTTTGTAATTACTCCTATCAGAGTCTGTGATTTTATTACCAGGCTTGCAGCCTTAAAGCTTTTCCTTACCCACAGGGCAGCTGCACCACACACCTCTAGGGGGCACTGTTTGCTTGCATCCTCTGGAATGGCTGAAGTTGGGCAGCTCAGCAGCCTAGTTGACTACCAAGGCTTTCTTGCAAATACAAAGACTCTGGGTCTTCACCAACACCATTTTTCTTTTGGCCAATTTACTCTTTCAGATATATATATATGTATATATTTAGCATGAACTGTGGAAAAGATCAAAGAAGAATCAAAAATAGAACCCTTGCTTTTCTGTTCTGAATTAATAAGGTGGTTCTTGGTGTTTTGAAAAGATTTTTTTTACAGTGATTGGCTCATGACGGAGCTCAGGGAGAGAAATAATATCAAGGAGCTTTCAAGGCTAATAAATAATACTCTAATTTCCTATGGTAGCCTTTCCTCCCTGGGCTTCTAAATGATAGACCAGTTTAGCAAGCTGGTATAAACCATGCCTTTCTCCTTGAAATGCTCTTCTTCACTCTGTCTGATTTCTCTATATCCTCAACTTCCCAGCTTAAGTGCCACCTCCTTCAGGAAGTCTTCCTTGATCACTTCAGCCCATAGTTGCTGTTCCTTCTTCTGAATTTGGTACCACTCAGAGTCTGCACCTTGCTATTAGCATTTACCTTGTATGCACTGTTAGTTTTCTTTTCATGTGTGTGTAATGGGATACTATTATAGAATATTATCTGGTAAATAATTCTCACTGCAGGTATGTTTTGTTGCTCTGCAATCCTCTCTTCCCATTGAGGCTGAGGCATCTGCTGTTGGGAGGTGAAGAGTTAGACAAACATCCTCCAAGACCACTCTCACTTCTGATACAAGTTCCAAGATCAGGGGGTTCCCAAGACCATCCTTAGGTCTAATAACTTGCTAGAAGGATTTGGAGAACTCACTGAAAGCTGTTTTACTTACGCTCATGGATTAGTACAGGGAAGGGACATAGGTGAAAATCAGCAAAGAAAGAGACGTGTCCAGAAAAATTCCAAGTGTGGAGCTTTCAGTTGTCTTCTCCCTGTGTCATGGACGTCATTACTCTTCTAGCAAAGATGTGTGGTAATCCCTATGGGGCATTGCCAGCAGGGAGTTCACCCATGCCTGGGTGTCCAGAGTTTTTAGTGGGGTTCCATGTCCACTGCCCACATGGCTGACCTCAGCTCCTCCAGAGGTTGAACTGATATTGTACGACTCAAAGTTCACACCAGAAATCATTGCTGGACTTTCTGGTGTAGCCCAAAGACCTTCGGTAAACAAGGACACTCTTATCAGGCAGGACATTCCAAAGGCTTAGAGATGACCTCCTGCGGGCCAAGGGCAAAGGCCAGACCTCTCTTTGGGCAATGTTAAATCCTTTACTACACAAGGGGCTTTGCAGAATCTAGCTGAAGAGTAGAGAACAAATTCAGTTCTCAACTTCTCAGATACGGTCTCAAGTGCATTGCAGAGACAACAGCTGGGATTTTCACTTGCAAGATTTTTTTTTTTTTTTTTTTTTTTTTGAGACAGAGTCTCACTTTATTGCCCAGGCTAGAGTGAGTGCCATGGCGTCAGCCTAGCTCACAGCAACCTCAAACTCCTGGGCTCAAGCAATCCTGCTGCCTCAGCCTCCCAAGCAACTGGGACTACAGGCATGCACCACCATGCCCGGCTAATTTTTTTTCTATATATATTAGTTGGCCAATTAATTTCTTTCCGTTTATAGTAGAGATGGGGTCTCGATCTTGCTCAGGCTGGTCTCGAACTCCTGAGCTCAAATGATCCGCCCACCTCGGCCTCCCAGAGAGCTAGGATTACAGGCGTGAGCCACCGCGCCCAGCCCCACTTGCAAGATTTTTACGCAGGGAGCCAGCTTCTTTGAGGGAAGTAGGTTTATGGGTTCCATGGAAGCCAAGATGGAGAACTAGAGTTTAGAGTTTATTCACATTAGCAACAGGAGAGGGGACTAGGTAGGATGTTGTATAAGGGCGATTTCCCATCATACAGGAAGGCAATAAGAACCTTTCTTGGGCTGGGAGGAGGATCTTAAGAGAAAGGGAGAGGAGAAAAGAGAGGGGCTTTGGTTTGACACATCCACAGGATTGAAATCAAGGAGTGTGTGTGTGGGTGGAATCAGAAGCTGCCTGGTTGGATTTAACGATCTGGGCTCAGAAGGCCCATGTGTGCATCCTTCTGCCTGGAAATCTCAGAGGAGACCGGCTCACAGAATGACCCACACCAACCAATTGTGAAGATACAGCACACAGAAAGTTTTCCGGGTTGTAAGCGAACACCATCCCTCATCAAAATGGCCCGTGCGGGACAATATGCTCATCCGTTATGTTGCATGAAACATAGACGAACGACGTCCGTTCACGTCACTGGCAAGGGCTGATGTTATTTTTTCTCAGGTACAATAGGGGATTTACATCTTTTCTTGTCTTTCTTGGTTAGCCATCTAATGTCTAAATGAACATAGTTGTGGACAATTTTACTTATGATTGTGTCTTCTTTGCTCAGATGCTGTCGATAAAACTCCTTGTTCATTGGCCCAGCGTTCAGGTCTCCAAGGTCTGGCCTCAGCCTTCCTGCCTGACTTCGTCTCCTATTCCTCCTCCTTAGACAGTGGCTGTATAACAGCATACTATTAATATAAACTGGATGACTTAAACAGGAAATATTTAGTTCTCACAGTTCTGGAGGCTGGAATTAGTCAAGAACTTACCATGCACAAAACAAGAGATAGAAATGACCTCTAACTATTTTCTGAAATGTTCATTCTCAGTGGTGGTTAAAGAACTATGAATCCAGACAACAATGAGGTTATCCTCCCTGCCTTTTATTTTGTCCACGTGAGGATGAGGTACAGGCTGTTCCTTTGTGCATTTTAATATATGAATTGGTATAACTTTGGGCAATTAGTAAAACTTTGGCCAATTTTGCTATCAATTTTTAAAAAATACATACCCTCTTCGATCTACCAATTCTACCTTTGGAAATTTATCCTTAGGCAATATTTATGACAAGGCACAAAAATCTGGCAAAACATGTTCATAGCAGTCCACTTTTAATAATAATAAACATACTAAATATGATAATTGGAACTGGATAAATAAACATAAACATTCTCACTACAGAATATTCTGAAGTCAGTAAACATGATGTTGAAGATGTTGGACAGTGTTTCTTGAAATTAGTTCCTGATTCCTTGCTGTTTTGTGGAGATGCTACACCGTCCATACCGTGCACCAACTCTAAGCAGTCCCCAAGAAATGAGACACAGATCCCTTGGACTTTAAGCTGTCTCATGCTTACTTGGTCCACATCTCACTGAGGACAGAAGGAGCATGCGAAGGTGGGAAGGACCCAGCATTTAGGGAACTGCGTTTGCACACAGGTGCTGAGCTGGTGGCTGCCACGTGGGTTGTTACAGGATTGGCCGCTCCCAGGGTGCGGCTCTGGGGGCAGTTTCTGGTCTTTATCTTTGGTGGCTTCTTTTCCTGTATCTAATCCCTGGAGGAAATGGCATGACCTTAGGCTGAATCTCTGACCTGTCTGACATTAGAAGGATATTTATCGATGTGGAAGGATGCTCCGTATATTAATACATCATCAATTGAAATAAGCAGTTCACAAACCGGCACAGTGCCATATCGTTTCAATTTTTTTTGGTAGAAGCATTGTCTATAGCTATATCTACACCTATATCCAAACTTCTCTTTCTCTAGATACATGTAGAAAAACATCTAGAAAGAAGTTTTACCAAGATGTTGACACTCGTTATTTCTGGGTGTTGGAAATATAGTTATTTTTATTTGTGTTTATGTGTATGTATAAAGGTTTTCCTTTTTTTTTTCTTGTGTCATAAAAATTTGAAAGGAATACTGAGCTCTGGGGAGCTCTGCCCCTGATTTCCTCTTCTTCTGTCATGAAACCACAGCAAGGAACGCCTGATTCCGGGTCCAAGTGGCCCATTCATTCCAGCTGGGCATCAGGGAATGTCATGGAGCAGGTGGCCTTTGAAGCAGTGGCTTCTGTAGGGAGAGGACATGAGGGACATGCCGTGCCGAGGCGACAGCATGAGACAGAAACGGGAATGGCTCGTCGTGGACGGTGAGTCAACTCCAGGCCTCCCGGACGTTGATGCTGAGGGCAGGCGTCCAAGCTGCTTCATAGGAGAAGGAGGCTAGGCAGATACTCTGTTCTCTCCCATCTTTAATCATTCTTTTACCTTTTTCCATTTGAAAGTCTTGTCACCACGAAAGGAACTCCGGGTTCATCCGGGGCAGACACGCTTCCTTTGAAATTCCCTCAGCAGGACTCCCTCCTCACTGAGCAGAGGGGAGGTCAGGGGAAGGCTGCCTGTGAGAATGGACAGAACTTGAGTTGACATCGAAGGGTAGCAATGTCGGCCACCCCAAAAGAGGCCACCCCCAAATTCGCCACTTTAGCATAAGGATTATTTTGACCTGAAGGCAATTGAGAAGAAACATATACAAGAAAAGCTCTCTGTCTCCCTTAAAAGCAGGACATACATCTGTAAAGGTGTCTCTCCTCCCCTTTCCCACCAGGGGGACAGAAGTTAATCATCAGAGACAACCCTGGACTCATATCAGCCCTCACTAACTAGCCTTTATCTTCCATCAGTTTCCTCATCTATTTGCCTTCCCACAGTTTGCTGCCTCTAGAAGCTCAAAGTCCTTTTTCTCTGTCTTCTCACTTCTCTAGAAATGTATTGTTCTTTTATTAAGATATTCTACAAGCCCAAGTTCTAACCACCCACTGATTTCCTCATGGCTGGGTACTGCCATGATTATGCATGGTGCACCCGTGAATAAACTTTGTTTTTCTTTTGTTTATCTGTCTTTTCTTGGTCAAATTTGCAGGGCCCTACCTGGAGAACTCAAGATGGGAAGAGGACAAATATATTTCCCTTCCCTACAAGATGAGTTCCATTAAGGCAGCTTTAGGGAACGGCTCTCTCCCTCTTGTTAGGGGTTTGTAGGAATTTTAGAAGATGCCTGTGTAAAGAATTCCCTCCTCTAGCGAGGTTCTTACTAGAGGCGTGAGGGGTGTTATGAGTAATCTAGTTCACATAACAGTTAAATTTGGCTTATAAATAATTTGCTTTGTATTCATCAGAACAGATTCAGGGCTATCTATATAATAAAATAACTCAAAGTCACTTGCGCTCTGACAGGCTTCTTGCCTGGGAGCCTGGTGGCCTGCTGAGAATTGTATCCACCCTGCGGTTTTTATGATCCACGCAGTGTAGCGAACCATTCTCACTGATGGATGCTTTATAGTTAAATTACTCAGACGCTTATAAGATGTGCCTCTCACTGCCAAGCCTGGGACAAAGAAAGCAGACTAGATTCTGACAAGATCCCTACTTGGGATCTTGTCAGAATCTAGTCTGTCCTCAGAATGCATTATAGGTCTCTGCGCTGACTTGCGTCCCTCCGTGTGTGAGGAGGGGACGGCGCTGAGAGTCGGCTCTGAGGTATGTGACGTGGGAATTCGCCCTGTTAGAGAGCAGCCTGGCAGCAGTGTCGCTGTGAGTGAGCGCAGAGGGGAGGTCCAAGAAGGGAGACGAGTCCTGCAGGCCCCTTCTTAGCTCTCTGGAGTCATCCCTGTGGCAACCGAGGGCCCTCCTGCCTCACTCCACCAAGGCAGGGAGACTGGGAGGGGACACTTTCTACAGTTTGTGAACTTGCCTTGTTGCTTGGGGATGGTTCCCCAGACACTTGAAAGGACAAACATGGAGACCTGAGAGTCCTGGGGCCCCAGGAGGAACGGCAGCAGCCCCTAACACTTTTCCCTCACAGGTAGCCCCTGGAGAGCACATTGGCAGTGGGAACATTCACTCCAGACAGCCTGGAAGTTGCACTTGCTTGGTGTCCAGCTCTCTGGGGGTCAGAGTAAGTCCTGTCCTTTGTACGCCAGAGTCACTTTGCTACTCTATTCTGTCTTGTCCTGATGTCCAGAAAGCCCCTGGTGCACCTCTGAGAGTTTTAAGAATGTTTGTTGTTTTCCTGACACCAGAGAAGCCTGCTTTAAACTTGCAAAATGGTGACTCAGAAAAATATGTTTGCTGATGATTGGCAGGTGGATAAAGCCCCGAGAGCTAAACTATATTCACCTGCCAACCCCCATGTAATCTAATTCAGGATTTAGCTGCAGTCTCCCTGTCAATTCTATTTTCAATCTAGAAAGTGGCTGTTGAATTCCCCCTGGGCTGGGCTTGGGGCCAGAGACCAGAGAGCCTGCCTTCAGGGAGTCTGTGATCTTGCAGACGGCCAGCACTTCCCCTTGCCCCGCAGCAATCTGAAATGTCACTCCAACACATGATTTATCTGGAAGGCCGTCTGGCACCTCAGGTAACTCAGCTATGGCTGAGAATGAAAATAACTTTGCTGTTGGCTATTATTCCTTTAGGGTGCTTTGATTCTCTCTCTCTCTCTCTCTCTCTCTCTCTCTCTCTCTCTCTCTCTCTCTCTCTCTCTCACACACACACACACACACACACACAAATACACACATACACAGGTAGTGTGATACGATGGAAAGCGCCTTGATTTTGGAATTAAATCAAACTGGCAATGTGACTTTGGGTATGAGACCCAACCTCTTATTGCTTCAGTTTCTTAATTGGCAAAAAGAATGCATAAATTGACGTTACAGGATTTTTGTGAGGACTAAAAAGAAAGGAGCTAACATTTATACATGATGTGCTGCTAATGGTACATACTGAAAAAAAATATTTGTTCCTTTACACCCTGTCTTCCCGCCAAGGGTATGGTCAACATCTGGAGTATTACTTCTCAAATGTATGCCAATTCTTCGATTGAGGTTTGCTATCTCCATTTAATGCAGAGAAACCACTGCCCCCTCTCTCCCTACTGCTCACATGGAAAGCATCTTGGGATCCTTTGACCACCAACCCTCAACTGAGTGACTGTTCTCTGATGAGAACTGAGCATGCTACATGGAGTTTTCCTTCTCTCACCTCCTGGATTCTGGACAGCTGCAGAGCAGGTACTTTGAGGTGACAGATGGAGCTGTGATAGCAAATCATGAAAAACCCCAATTTCTAGTTTACAATAATCTATTATATATTTCAAAATAGCTAGAAGAATTGGACTGGTTCTAGTGTAAAGACAAGACAAATGTTTAAAGTGATGGATATCTCAAGTACACTGATTTGATCTTTGAAAATTATATGAATATATTAAATTATCACATGTACCCCAAACTATGTACATTTACTATGCATCAATAAAAAAATGCCAACCTCCCAATTTCTGAATGCCAATAGCTTTTTCTAGGCCTCTTAATGTGTGGTCCTGGGAGGAAAAAGAGATGAGAGTATGTCTCTGCTCCCTCCCAAGAGGCTTGGGGCCCACCGAGTCCACTCCCATCTCTCCTATATCAGCAAGGATGCTGTCAGCTGAATTGATGGGAACCAGAAGGACACTTATCATCTACTCAGAAGCAGCATGGAGGCAGATGGTTCCAGGGTTGGTGCAGTGGCTCCACCATGTCATCAAGGCCCAGGTGCCAGTTGTCTGTTTTCCATCTTCTGCATTTTTTTTTTTTGAGACAGAGTCTCACTTTATTGCCCGGCTAGAGTGAGTGCCATGGCGTCAGCCTAGCTCACAGCAACCTCAAACTCCTGGGCTCAAACAATCCTCCTGCCTCAGCCTCCCAAGTAGCTGGGACTACAGGCATGTGCCACCATGCCCGGCTAATTTTTTGTATATATATTAGTTGGCCAATTAATTTCTTTCTATTTATAGTAGAGATGGGATCTCGTTCTTGCTCAGGCTGGTCTTGAACTCCTGAGCTCAAAGGATCCGCCCACCTCGGCCTCCCTGAGAGCTAGGACATCTTCTGCATTTTAATGACATCTCTCTTTAAGGTTGTGAGTTGACCATAGTAGTCCAAGGTGCCAAATGGTGACATTTCTTCATCAAGTGACGAAGAATGCATTATTTAGGAGGAAAATCTTTCCCAGAAGCTTCTCAACAGACTTCTCGTTAGGTTCCAGAGGCCAGGATTAGGTCGCAAGGCAAGCTGGGAAAGTGGGTGATGGGCTTGCCAGCAAGGAAGAAGGGTTGAGGGAGTCCTTGTTGGGTGGGCAACCACGAGCATTGGCCATATTTCCTTGTTGTCTGATTCTCGAGACATCAGATCAGGGCCATGGTCAGCAACGTGCAACAAGTTCAACGAGTCCCAGTCATCCACTCTCAGCTTGTTTTCTCTCTAGCTTGGAAGCCATTGCTGGCATGTAGCAGTTGGTGGTTCTAGCTCATGGTACATCATCTCCTGCCATTGTCCCTTATCATTTTGCCCTGAATTGTAGGTGGCAGTCTGTCAGCAGTCTGACTGGTGGCCCCAATACTTGCTTTACTTTTGTCAATGTCTCCTTGAGGAAAAACCATCTTCCTACTGTACTTATATCCAAGCGGCTCTATCCCCTTCGATATGTATGAATCCTGTCTTCAGGCAGGGGGATGACTGACTCCATGATAACCTTCTTGAGCTGATCTTAACAGGGTCTGGCAGTGCCTTGTCTGGTTTCTATTACTCCCTTATGTATGAGTCTGAGAGACCATAATTTATAACAATAACTTTTAACTCATGGGAACTCACCCATGGAAGTGCACTGCTGTGATTCCCCTCTCAATAGATTGGTTCCTGGGTGAGCTTGCGTGTACTTATCCATGTTGCTTTTCTGATTCATCAGTCATAATTACATCTGATAGTCTAAAACAGAAATCTGATTGTGATGAACCTAATAGAGATTTTATTTTTCTCATGCAAAAAGAAGTCTGGAGGAAGGCAGTCTAGCAGTGACACAATGTGTCTACAATGCTATCAGGGACCCAGGCTTCATCTTTTTTCCTGCTTTGCCATCCACAGCATGTGGTTTTTGTGGTCATGACACATTTGCAAGGTGACTGTTTCACTTACAGAAATTACATTTTGGTACAGGCAGGAAGAAAGGGAGAAAGAAGATTAGTAAAAAGCTTGAGACCTTTCCTTCCTTCTTTCCTTCCTTCCTTCCCTCCCTCCCCCCTCCTCTTCCTTTCTTCCTTCTTTCCTTCTTAAAATAAGGTAGCAATTAAGTTTTCCTGGAAGCTTCCTGCTATAGGCTTCACTTACATCTTATTGGTCAGAACTAGGTCCCACAGCCACTTCCCTACCTGCAAGGGAATCTAAGGCAGATAAAATGTCACATTGCCCAATAGATTGATGTTCTCCTAGTAAGGAAGAGGAAAGAATGCATACTGGGTTGGCAGCCAACAGTGTCTGCCATGGGAACACATCCCTTCAGGTCAGGTGTGGTCTGTGGTCCATGACCTGAGAATCGCGGAATGTTCCCATTGTCCATATTCCCACAAGGCACTCAGTCCTCGTTTGTGGAGAATGCCTTGCAAACCTTCCAAATTCCCCAGAGGACTTGGTAATATTTGCATAGGCCCAATTCTGCAGGATCCCTGGCTTCCTAAAAGGGCAAGGATTCACTTGTACCTTCTATCTTCGTCCCTCCCTTTCTTCCACAAATACTTCCCGAGTCCCCAATTTGCATCAGACACTGTGCTAGGCACTTAAGGACACCGGCAGATGCTGCTCCCACCTCTGCCGACCAAAGCCAAGTTTGGCCACTGGATGCCAGACAGGAATTGTGACTTTCAAGTGAGCATCACCTCTTTGGAGCTCATGGGATTTCTGGAAAATGTGTTTGGGCAGGCTGCCATCCTTGCAAAAGGTCACTCTGAGAAGGAAGACAGAGGCCCTGCGTCTCCCTGAAGGTCCCCAATTCTCTGGCTGTTGACTTTGCACATGTGTGTGGGAAGCTTGTTTTCTCTGTCACAGGTGGCTGGACAAGTCAAGTGAATGCCACACAGTGTAGTGCCAGATGCCCCCCATCTCCCACTCCCCTTGGTCAGGAATCTTGCTGGTGATGGGTGCGTGGTGCACACCGGCCGGGGAGGTCAGCAGCACAACGCATATCTGTATCTGTGTCTCAGCTGCTTTAAAAAAGTTCTTAACCTGTGGATGAAAAAGATGTGCATGATATCCAATTACACATGAAAGGGAGAAGGTGTCTGCTGGGGAAACTGAATTAATCAGCAATAACTATTAACATTTTCTATTATTAATAACCACTTACATTTGTCTAGCAAGTTATAACTCTCAAAATGATAGTATATACGTGATCTCATTTGATCTTTACAGGAATTTTACTGTAAAATCTGTTGCATATTATATATTTAAATATTTACAACTCTTTTACTACCACCTAACAAAGCCAATAAAATGTCCACAGACACTGAATATTAATATCCGAGGAGCGCTAAACCTCAAATGTTTTACTTTCTCCTTTAACTTGTCTCAGGATCCTGTATTTTAATGTGTGTTTTTGTATTAATACTTCTGTCTAATTCCTTCCCTGAACTTTACACATTTATGTTACCCTAGAGCATCTTCATTCCTGTACTGTATCTTCGATGTTCCACTGTAACTCATTTTATTGTTTGGTTTTGCCGTTTGAGTTTTTAAAGACAATTTTATTGAGGTGTAATTGACATATGGCAAACAGCACATATTTTAAAGTGGTAACTCGATACGTTTTGACACATGTATAAACCCATAAAACTATCACCACAGTCAAGATAGTGAACATCCCCATTTATTTCAAGTGTCTTCAGTTGGTCTTTATTATTTGCAATCAAAAGAATCTCAACTAAGTTACCATTTAATTGACATTTTCTGGTTCTTGAATGTGTTTGTGCAGAACTCTCTTCCTGGTTCTGTTTCCTGGGGGCCGTCAGCTCACCCTGGACCTCGGGTTTTGTAAGTGATCCCATAGGCCATGTCTCACCACCTCTTGTTTCTCTTTCAGCAAGTTATGTCCATCTCATGGGGTAGTTGAAAGAGCACAGTCTGGAGTCAGAAGACCTGAGTCTACACCTCTGCCTTGCTTCTCTTTATTGTAGATGTGTGACTTTGGACAACGATGACAATCACAATTTAGACATCATCAGGTTGTTTAGGATCACACAAGAACCTCTTTATGTAACAGGATGTTAAAATGGATGTTTCTATATAGACAGCAAGTCATAGTATATGTGATATTCCAAAACCAATCACCATATGGTCAATTTACAAAGAAAATGTCCCCCAATTGGCTCAAGATCTCTTGAACTCCTTACCTTCTTTAAAACAATAAAAAGAGGCAAGAAAGGAGAGAGGGATGGGTAATGTGTGAGGGGATCATCTTCTTGGGAGAGATATATAGTCCCCTAACTCCCCAAGTCCACTGGGAGCAGATGGCTTCAAGGCGTCCATCCAGAGAGCTTGTGTGTCCCTGTAGTTGGGGGAAGAGCTGACTTGGGGTGGAAGAAACCTAGGAGCAGCAGATCACCTGCACCTCCAGGGACGTGGGGGCTAAGGGTTGTAGGAGGGCTTCCCTGGGACCAGAAGTTGGCTTCATTGGAGCGGGGAATGGGCTGGAGCTGCTTACTATCCTGCCCTGCCCCTAGAGAAGGTGAAGGGAGAGCCTAGGAGGCCTGACAGTCTGTGTGGAGTGGACCGTGGAGGTCCACAGTGACAAGGCACGGTCCCCTGGGGAGCAGAAGGCAGGGCCCCTGTGGTGGGACTATGTCCAGAGCAGCAGAGAGGCCTCCAGGGAGCCCAAGGAAGCACCTGTTGGAGAAGGAGTTGCTCTAAATGTCCACCCACTGGGCTGTTTGAGTTGAAGCTGTCGGCCACAAAGACATTCCTTCCCCTCCTTGCTCCTTTTCTTCTTCACTCCCCATACACCAGCCCAGGAGCGACTTCATGCTGCCTCCAAGGGGCTTGGCAAGGTGGGGGAGAAGTTCCATTTTTGTAAGTGTCTTACAATTTCTGAATTGGGCGATGCTGCCTAAGAGTGAGCAGAAAAGTCTCAAGATCTGACCATGTTTTCATCTAGGAAAAGGTGAAATTGACTCCTACATTTTATTTATTTTTAATTTTTAAGACAGAGTTGCAATCCGTTACTGGGGCTAGAGTGCAGTGGTGTCATCATAGCCCAGAGCAACCTCAAACTCCTGGGCTCAAGCGATCCTCCTGCCTCAGCCTCCCAAGGAGCTGGGATTACAGGCGTGCACCACCACGCAAGCAAACATATGACTTCTTTCTTCCCATCAATTGTGTACCTTTCAACATGTACCAGAACTTTTTAAATTCTAAAGAATGTTTGGAACTTGCCTCCCTCCATCATTCCTCTTATCATTAAAAAATTTTTCTTCTTTGTCTAATAAAACATAGCTGAACCTAAATTCTGCAACATTTCTCACATACTGAGAAGGAATTTCAGGTATTTCTACTGAATGTTGAAAAAGACTTTATCTTCCACCTTTTGCTTCATAATATCTAACTTTTCTTTCCTGCAATCCTGAAAATACTACCAATTTGCTTCTCTTTCTGGTCTGTACATTCCTGACATGTAAGTTAATGATCTTTACTCATGTGTCCTCACAAATCACAGAAATTATTATTGAGGGCTATAGTGCACCAGACATTGTGAAAATTATTTCCACTTTATTAATACATATCAGGATACCAAAGCTTAGAAGGTTTCCAAATTCATCATTAAAAAGTTGTCTATGCAGCTATATATGTCTCCTATCTGTGCATATATTTAATACTTACAGACTATCTACTATTAGTAAACAAGGGGAAGGAATGTGTCCAATTTTGACTAGCCCAGTAGACCACTTGTCATTATTTCTTCAATTGGCCTTCCCAAACTCCACCTAAAGATCTATTTATCATTGGTTGATTTTTGATGACTTCTCACCTTATACCTTTTTAAAGACACAATTGAAATAGTCTTGCACAAAGGAAAGATGACTTTTGGAAGGTAGTTACAAATTTTGTTATTCCCAGGTTCCCATTCATAGGCAGCATTAGAAATACACATCTGGCAACTGAGATTTTCTTTCCTTCAAACATCTTTGTTTTGTATATTGAACAAAATTCTGCTTCCACATGATTGTCTTTCCCTGTTATTGACTGGTGCAAAGACCCCTAAACCTACTACCTTTATGAACAATAAAGTCCTCTCTAGGCATTAATCTTTATTTCTTGTACTAAAATCATATCCACTTCCTCCTCTCTCAGGGCCACACCAGCTGTGACTTTAATGTTTTTCATTTTACTATTTTTATGCATTTCTAAATGGTGCTTTCTCTGTATGGGTGTAATTTTATTAAGACCTATAAAATTTCCTTTGATTTCTTTCTCCTCATTGCTCCCAAGCTTTGTTCCTCTAGGAGTGAGGGTCCACCTAGTCTGAACCCAGGATTCTCCCTTTCTTTGGGCTTTCTTCTCCTCCACTCTCCTGTCATCTTCTTTTCCTCCTCTGTTGATTCATTCAGACACAGGTGATCATTTCCTTTCCTTTCTATAAGTTAGCGGTTCCTAAAAGCTTTTGCCAATAAGCTTTATTACTTTAATATTTTTATTTCTTTATTATATTTATTTTCCCATAAGAAATTTATTAAAAAATTTCAAAATACATAAAAGTTTAAAGAGTTTTATAGTAAACACCCATATACCAATCACTCAATTTTTAATGTCAATATTTTGGTATATTTACTTTATCACAAATCTATTCACCTATCCACTCTTTTTTTTCCATGCATCAAACCAACTTCTCCTTTATTCCTAATTAAGTGGGAGGCATCAGTACCCATCACCTCTGCATGTTTCAGCTGCATAGTATTAATTAGACTTCAATATTTGTTTATGGCTCTTTTCTTTTTGGAGGTAAAATTTACTTACAGCGAAATGTATAAAACTTCAATTTATCATATATTTTGACAAATATCTACATATGTATAACCTAAGCCCCTAGCAAGCTATAGAATAGTAAAGAAATAAAGGACATCCAAACTGGAAAGGAGGAGGTCAAACTATCCCTGCTAACTGATGATATGATCTGGTATCTAGAAAACCTAAAGACTCCTCCAAAAGACCCCTAAATTTGGTCCATGAATTCAGTAAAGTCTCAGGTTACAAAACTCAATGTATGCAAATCAATATCACTGCTATACACCAATAACAACCAAGGAAAGAATCAAATAAATGACTCACTCTCATTTAGAATATCTGCAACAAACAAAGAGAAAAGCAAAACAACAAAACAAAACAAAACAAAACAAAAACCCTAGGAATATATTTAACTGAGATAATGAAAGATCTCTACAAGAAGAACTACAAAACACTGATTTTATGTTTCATATGTGCCTCATACACATAGCCTGAAGGTAATTTTATTCTAGATTTTAAATAATTTTGTGTGTTTAACTCTGACCTGTCACATGAGGTCAGGTGTGGAATATTTTATTTGTAGTGCCATGTGGGTGCTCCAAAAGTGTCAGATTTTGGATTTTTGGATTAGGAATGCTCAATTTGTAGTACCTACTTCATAAAGTTATCAGGAATAAATGCAATAATGAATTTAAAATGCTTAGCAGGCCAGATGTGGTGGCTCACACCTATAACCCTGGCACTTTGGGAGGCCAAGGCTGGAGGATTGCTTGAGCCCAGGAGTTCGAGACCAGCCTGAACATTATAGCAAGACTCTGTCTTTTAAAAAAGAAAAAAAAAATGTTAGACTCTTTCTCTGCTCTTTAGTTTTCCTGTCACTAGTGACGTCCCTTTCTTCTGCCTCCGTCCCTCTATACATGTGCTCATAACATTCCTTCTGCTGAGAAAGTTTTTCCCTAGGGGAGGGGAGGAGGGCTTCCAAAAATTACCAATCTCCAGGCCTTACCCCCAGAGGCTCTGGTTTTATTGATTTGGAGACTGATGTCTGGGTATTGGTATTTTTAAAGAATTTGCTTAGATTGGCACTTGTCAATTTAATGTGCATCTGAACCACCTGCGGATCGTGCTAAAATGCAGACTTTGATTCAGCAGGTCTCAGGGGCCTGAGAGTCTGCATCTCTGACTCGCTCCCAGGTGCTGCTGGTGCTGCTGGCCCGCTGACTGCACTGTCAGTAGCCAGGGTCTGGGGCGATGGTTCTGGGCAGAGTGAGGCCGCACGATCATTGACCCCGCTTAGCTGCGCCGGCCTGTGTGCATGCTGACCTCTCACCTCTGGACTCGTGGCTTCTGATATTCCCACATTTCTTATCATAAAAGACTTCCTTCGATTTTCAATGCAACCATTGGTGATTAAAATGCAACAGGCTGTTTCACGAGGGAGAAAATTTCATGTGCCTTTTTACTAAGCAAATACTTTGGCAAAAAAAATAATAATAATAGCGACTCTTTAAAATGCTTCTGAGAAGATTGGTAAGACATCAAAGAAAGATATTTTCCACAGAAGCAAAGGAAGGATTGTTTACTTAAGAAACAGAGCTCATTGGCCTATTTGAAGTGTGTGAAGGAAGCAGCAAGTTCAGATATGAAAAGAAACCCTGTAGAATTTAAAATAACAATAATGATAGTAATAATGCAAGGATAATAGCTAACACTTAGTAAGCATTTATTATCAAAGCACTGCTCTAAACACTTTGTGTGTAATAACTCAATTTATCCTAAAGTTATCCTATGAGGATGTTACTATTAATTATCCCCATTTTACAATAGAGACAATGAAGACAGAGATGTCAAGTACCCAGCTGTGTGAACTGAGTAACTTGCTTAAATTGAGACAAATGAGTCAATAGTAAAAAGTATTTGAAAGATCTAGAATCATCTAGAAGTTAAAGCCATTATTTAACATCCACAAAAGAAATAAGAGCTCAATGAAGAAGCCTTCAAGAAAGATGGCCCTTCCCCAGCATTTACTGTTCACAGAATGTCAGTGGTTTTAGCGAGTAAGAAAAAGTTTTCAAGACACTTGATTCCCAATTTTGAATGCAGTTTGAAAATCGTGGGAGCACTGAAAAAAAAAATGCTTCCTCTTGCTTCAGGGAGATTTAACAGGAAGAGATGTCATCTTCTGTCTAACCTTCGTCACATTCTTCTTTCAAGATACTTCACTCAGCCTAGTCCATGTTGAAAAATTCTCCCACAAGAGCATTTCCAAGATTATGTTTATATGAAGTAGTTGGATTTAATATTTAATAGATATCTATAAAAGCATATGCCTGTTGCTGCATGTTGTATACATGGAATGACAATGACATGGTATAAATGGTTTTCCAGGAATGAAGCCTAGATTTGCAAAATTGCATCTACAGGAGATAAGCATTGCACTTATGGCCTGGCTCTCTTCATAACTCTTGGCCAAAACCCAAGAAAATTGTGAGCATGCTTGTGCACAGGTGGATTCCTCAGCACTTTATGTACATGTGTCCTCAAGGGATCACTTTTGAAATCAGTGCCTGGCAATATGTTTATTGAACTAAACCAGTATCAATGGCTGATGTGTATCGGATGTTTCCTGTGATCCAAGCACTGTGCCAAGTGCAGGGATTATTTCAATGAAGCCTCTCCATAAAGCTACATGGAAATGCATGTGAACACAGGCCCTCTGATGACAGAGGCCACCCTCTTGGGTCTGTTAGTGCTTCTTCTCACCTGAAGTGTGGCCTTGGGCTGGCTAGAGGCCACGTGTCCTTCCAGCTGCGAGGCTGCCAGCACTCTCATGCATGACTCTGCCTCTTCCTGAACCATTTGAGGGACTTCTTTATGACACAGCTCATGAGCTGGGCAGAAAAGCCACTGACTTACCCCTAGCCCAAGAAACCAAGCTTCCATTTTGTCCACAATCGGAGATTCTCTCTGAATCCTAAATCAGATATATTTTTTCCATTGGAGTTTTTGAAGAATTAAGAAGTTACAGTTATATTCCAAGATTCTCTCTGAATTCTAATTCAGACTTCTTTCCACCTTGCATTTTTAAAGAATTCATACTATTAAAATTTTACATTTAGAGTCCACACTCCATTACAAGCGGTCTTAAATGTGGCCCCTCCTTGAATTGTCAAATAGCCTTATGATTTGGGTATTTTTCTCTATTTCTGTGGGCAAAGAAACAGGCATAATAGGGTGTCACCTAACATTATACAGCTGGGAGGTGAGAGAGCAGCCTGAAGCCTGGACACCCCACTGCAACGTCATTGCCCGGTTTTTCTGACATGGAAACACATGAGTATTCACAACAGCATGGGGCATTCCCTTGTTCTCAGAGCTCTGTTTCACATCATCCTCACTCAGCAATCTCGTGAGTAGCAACTCAGGTGTTATTATCCCCCTTTACAGTTGGAAACACTGAGGCCGTGAGAGTTAAGGATGTGCCCCTGTTACTCAGGTTGTTCAAGTGGAGGACCCAGAACCTCACCACAGACCTCCTGGAATTTACAAAAATGATGGCGGACACTGGGAGTGTAAGCTTCTTACAGTGAGGGACCATGTTCGCATCTTTCTTCCTCTCCCAGATCCATCACTTAAATCCCCTGAGCCAAAGACTCCTTGTTTGTTCAGTGGAGATCACAACGCCTTCCTTGGAGGGGCGGTTGTGAGGTAGAAGTGACATTATACCAAGGCCAGTGTGGCATCTGGCGAGTGGTAGGTACTCAGGTATTTTCTGGACAAGACATAGGAGTTCTTCTCTGGACGCCTCACTTCTCGCCACTCTGCTGATAAGAAAAACAAAGCTGTTCTTTGGCAGAAAAGCAGATCTCTAAGTTGTGTGTCATTTGTATCAATTAACATGGTGACTATAAACAGATTTATTTCAAAGAAAAAATTTTGAAAGGTTAAAGCCACTTACTGCAATTAACCTTTAAGGTCCAACTCACCTGAAACACATTAAAATCTTTAAAAAGTAATTCATCTCCTTATATGTACTGGGGAATAGGGCATTGCAGGCATGCCCGGATCTTCAGGGTGCAGATTCTTGGAGATACAGGGACTCATAACTTGGTCTTTATTTCAGATAACTTCACTAAAATGACTTCTTAGAATTGTGTAAGTTCATGACCATAGTCGTTAATTTTGGGGGTGCTTGTCCTACCCACAGCCTCCTTTTCTAGAAACTGCTACCCCTTACCAATGGTCTAGGTTGAAGGAGGCGCAGGGTCCCAGGCAGGCCTTGCTTGCACCAGCTCTCGCCTCTCCCTGATTGGATCTCAGTGGAGACCTGCCCAAAGTCCAGCCCGTTCGCTGGCTGCCCAACATCCATTTAGATTCTCTTGTTTGAGAATCTGAAGCAAGAGACACAGAGATCAAAGCAGCCCTGAAAGGCCCAGGTGACTCAGGCTTATGTCTCTAATGCAGAGAAATCCAGCTCAGAGAGAAATGGAGAGGAGAGAGAAAGAGCTGGGAGAGAATGCATAGCTCTGGCCAGGTGGAACAAGGTCTTCTTCCAGTGTGGGAATTTCTGTGTATCCTACAACAAACTCTTTTTTGCTTGAGTGGATTTGAGTACATTTCTATTCCTTGAAGCCCACTGATCCCTGAGAATGGTGTTAACGATACGATCCTCCCTGGTTGTGAGAGGATGTATTGACTTACACTTAGCATGCTCATTGGTGTAAATGACATACAATTTATTTTCGGATCCAAGTCTGGTTGTGTTTTTCTTGGCAAGTTGGTGTGGAGTCCCCAGAGTAGAATCTTTGAGTCTTGTTCAGCAATTATTTGAGTACCTGCCACATACCAAAGGGACTCCTATGGTTGGACATGTCCACACTAGTCCAGACAGACTTTCATCAGCCTTTCCATGTAGCTAAACCCGGTTAATAGTCACGATCACTCAGCTCTGGGTGGTACATGTTGCTTGCTTGTCTGTCTTCCTGCTCTGACTGCATTTTCCAAGTTCGGTGCTCCTAGGTACCTCTGCCCCTGGATGCAGGAAAGAACCGAGGAGATGCAGGAGAAAAAATTAAAACCAGCCAGTCTTGCTCCATTCTTTGAGTTCTAGCTCGAAGTTTGCTGGGGGAATCAGTTTATATAGATTGACTGAGAGCATGTTTAATTAAGGAGCCTTTACCTCATATTCCTCACCCACGTTTCCATTAGATTCCCTACAGTCCTGGTTCTGCGGAGGCAGCAGAATGCAGGGGAAGAATCCTGGCCCGAGGCCTGTGTCCTATCCCATCCTGACTTTGCCAGCTGGGGGATGTGGGCAGGTCTACTGCCTGTCCCCAGGCCTCTGTTTCCCCATCTGTAAAAAGGGCGTTAATAAATGTCCACTGTGTCTAGCTCACAGGATGGTCCTAGGAACCAATGAAAAACTAGATGGAAAGAGATTTCCAAGTCATAAGGGGGACTGTGAGTGAGGCCGTCATGGAGAAATGGCTGTGTCAGGCAGAGTGGGTCCCCACCTGCCCTGACCTGTGACAACTCCAAGGTTCAGACTCAGGCTTCTCCTAGTACCCTTTTCTTCAGTAGCTCTTTCTGGAAAAGACAAAAATGCTGCCACTGGGGGCTATGGAACATAGAAACCAAGTAAAGTGTTCTCTCTGTTGAAGATTCTTGTTTTTTTTTTTTTTTTTTTTGAGACAGGGTTTTGCACTGTCATGCAGGCTAGGTACTGTGGTCTTCATAGCTCACTGCAACCTCAAACTCCTGGCCTCAAATGATCCTCCTGCTTCAGCCTCCTGAGTGAGTAGCTGGGACTACAGATGTGAACCACTGCACCAGGCTAATTTTTCTATTTTTTTGTAGAGACAGGGTCCCGATCTTGCTCAGACTGGTCTTGAACCCCTGACCTCAAGTGATCCCCCTGCCTCAGCCTCCCAGAGTGCTAGGATTACAGGTGTGAGCCACTGCGCCTGCCAAGAATCTTGATAAGAGGTAAATCTGTTTTATGTTTTGGTCGATTTGAGTAAAAGTCATTGAACTCCTTTCCTCCTAGTCTATACAGAAGAAGGTGGAAAGGAACAGTCATCGAAGGGCTGCACGTCTCCTTCTGTGCGTCGTCCCTCTGGCGGCTGCCCACTGGGACCTCACCCCCAGCAATTCGGCCCGTCATTGGCCTGGGGTGCCGCCTGGACAGCTGTGTTCTCAGAACCTTTCCAGGAGATTCTAATGCACATCCAGGGTTGGGAACTCACTGAGCTTCTCTAAACCATCAATTCACAGATGAGGAGATGGAGGCTCTGGTTCCTCTCAAACTCCAACCCTTCATTTAAATTCCTGTTGGCCTCCCCCTGGAGGTTTGGCCAACACCTAAGTCTCAAATATTCTAAAGTGGAAAAATATTCCTCTCCAACTGGCTTAAACTCTTAATGTCATTACCGTCATTATCCTCAGTACTTTCCTGGCATACTTAGGCATCTTTAATATCCTTCTAACCCACAAAGTGGACTCTGGAATGGGGCGGAATTTTTTTTATGCATGTTTCTTGCTTTAGTCCATTAATTTGTGTTTCCACTGCCCTCATGCTAGCTCACGTCTCAGCTGACAGCAGGCCTGGTCCATCGGCCTGCAGACTGGTCTGCTGCTCTCTGCTTTCCTTTGTTCTACCTGAGACCCCAGGACTGAAGGAGGATGAGCTCTCAACTTCTGAGCCTGACTCGAAAGGCTCCCTACTTTCTGAACATTCTTCGTGTTCTACTGCCTGCTCCAGGCCTCATGCTTGGTCTTCCACCCCCTTTTCTGCCTGTTGAACCCCACTTATCCTTCAAAGCCCTGGTCCACTATGGCCTCCACTGCTGAGTCTTCTGGGATCTCCAATTGCCAAAGGGATTTCTCTCCAAATTCCTGTAGCACTTTATTTGTGCTTGACTTTGCCACTTAGCAGATACTGAGTTTCACATTGAGAATTTGATGTCCTTGGAGACCCTGTTCTATACATCTTTGTGCCTCCCAACATGATACCTTGTGTGGTCTTCTTTGCCATGGCAGGTGTGTGCTAAATATTCGTTGTATGAATAAACACACAGTTTAAATACACACAATGAAAGGACATTTGCAAGATCACCCAGCTTGTTTAATGGATCAAGTTGGGAGAGAATCCATGTCTCTGACGTCTGCACTCCATACCATTCCAAGAAGTCCATTTTGCTTAAAGATAATTCACAAATGGCTCAATTTAAAAAATTAATTATCTCATCAAGGACATCTGTTTGCTAATTTCAAAAAGAATGAGCAGGAAAAATGTTAAGCAAGTTGGGAGAGAAAAAATAACAGCCTTGTGAGTAGCTTACCAAAAAAAAAAAACCCTAATCCAAATATTAAGATTTGCAGAGAGCTACATTTTCCTGTCATTTTGGGGGAGGGTCTGGGGAAGCTGGAGGTGGGGGTCGGAGGGAATGAGAACAAGCCGCTCCAGGAAGATTTGGTGCCCTAAGCTTTCTGAAAGCATCCACTCCACCTGGGCTGTCTGTGATTGCTGTGTACCTTTGACAATGCATGACAGATGGGGGGTAGTGTGAGTTAGCAAGGGTGAGGGCAGTTTCTTCTCCATTATCATCTCATTAAACTTCTGAATGCTAAAGCTTTACTAGCTGTCTGTATCAGCTTAAATCTCTCCTGAATTCCACACATTTCATTTAAGCTGCACAGTTAATTGCCTAAGAGGTAATTGAAAATGAAGCATGAAACGTGTGGTGAGTGAAGGCTGGAATACAGACCTCAAGTTCTACGCTCCTGATGAGCTCGGCACAGAGCTCACATTAATGGCATTCCCTTTGATTACCAGCATTAGGTTCAGGCCAGTGAGTTAGCTCCAAGCTGTGATTTTTAGAATCTTAACTCCCACCTCCATCCCCTTCCCTCCCACTTCTGTCTCTCTCTCATGAGCACACGCCTGCACACACACGTGCACACACACATTCTTCTCTTTTCTATTCCTGGCACGGTGGCTTTCTCCAACTATTCACTCACTTAAGCAATCGACCCTTTGGAAATGAAGCCTAGAGAAGCAATTACTTGGCCCTGTCTGATTTGGTGCTGATGAGCGGAGGGCGCAGGGAGCTCACAGCAGAGAGCTTATCTGACATCCCGGGCTTCTTGTCAGGGGCCTGCCCTGCCGTGGACGGAGCTGCCTCTTGAGCTGTGGCCCCTGCCCTGCTTCTCCAGCTCTGTGATAATGGGACACAAGGGTTCTGGTGAGTGCTCCCTGCCGCGTTGGTTAGTGTTTAACCACTGAGCACGGCTTTATATTCCTGGAAACTTCTTTCCCCTCATCAAAGTGGGAAGATAAATCCTTGTTGTTTCTGTATCTTTAGAAGAAAGGTCTTGCATCTGTGAGGTCTGGTTCTTAGGGGACCCTGGAACCAAAGAGCCATGTGTGCCTTTGTGCAGAGATGGCCTGTGAGCTTGGCAGGGACCCAGAAACACACGGCTGGACCAAAGTTGGGAATAAACTCATGGAAGATGGTTGATGAGTGATTGTACCAACTGCTCCTTGCTAGTTGATCTGCACAGAATTATTTAATGCCAGATTCTTATTAGCATACACAGGCAAAGTGTGTTCTCTGTGGGCGGCAGGGTGGGGCCTTGCAGTGGGAGGCTCTTTGGGTTAAAGGTTGGGGCCTGGATTCTGGCCCAGCCCCATCACTGAGCGTGTCCTGCCTTTTGGCAAGCTCCTTGTTGTCTTCGGGCTTCACTGTCCCCATTTTTGAGATGATCTCTTGGGGCCCTTCCAACTGTGGGAGACTGTGATGTTTGAGAAGGGTTTGGCCAGTGCTCAGAAATCATGTGGAAAGAAAGCCACATGGCAGGCACCGCCTAGGCCAAGAAGCTGAGAGCCGTGGAGCAAACCCGAATATTAACAAAACCTGGTCACATTCTGGCACCACCAGCAGGCAGCATCGGTTCCATTGACCTTCATTCATCCCGTGCCCAAGTTAGCTGTATCCTGTATCTTCTTTGCTTTGCTAACTGAACTCACTTGGGATTGGTCATTCCTACATTTGTAGATTCATGGAATTTTTTTTTTTTCCTCTTCTCCTGTGGACTTAAGTGTCTGTGGTGATCGAAGTCTGTGCTTGGTTGTGATTGGGAGATAGCGATTAAATTAATAGCTCTTTCCAACGAGGATGAACTCAATGAAGGCAATAGATAAAAAGGTCTAATTAAACGGGCATATCATTATCTACTTTGAGTCTAAATAAATTTACCTCTTAACTTGGGTGGGCTAAGAGGTTAATTAGAAAGCTGGGCATGTGACTTCGCCGGTGTGCTCACAGACCAATGTGTGTCTGGGTCTGCGAGCAATGAGTTTGCAGTGAGGGGTATTTGTTTCCTGTGAATGAGGATAGCTCGCAAACACAGAGCTGAAGGAGGTGACAGGCAACACGGAGGGACTTCGTCCTTGTCTGTAGGTGATGGCGGTGACATGAGAATGGCATTGTGATTTGGGCTCAGCTACTTTTTTGCATTATTCTGGGGCAAGCAAAAGCTCAACCCTAATATTTCTCATCCCCCCAATCCCAGTCAACTAGCAGTTATTTATACAGCCCTTTCTTGTGGTCTACATTTTTAAAAATAAATTTTAATTGTGGTAAAATACACACTACATAAAATTTGCTATTTGAACTATCTTTTTTTTTTTGAGACAGAGTCTCACTTTATTGCCCAGGCTAGAGTGAGTGCCGTGGCGTCAGCCTAGCTCACAGCAACCTCAAACTCCTGGGCTCAAGCAATCCTGCTGCCTCAGCCTCCCAAGTAGCTGGGACTACAGGCATGCGCCACCATGCCCGGCTAATTTTTTCTATATATATTAGTTGGCCAATTAATTTCTTTCTGTTTATAGTAGAGATGGGGTCTCGCTCTTGCTCAGGCTGGTCTCGAACTCCTGAGCTCAAACGATCCGCCCACCTCGGCCTCCCAGAGAGCTAGGATTACAGGCTTGAGCCACCGCGCCCGGCCAATTTTGAACTATCTTTAAGTGTCCAGTTCAGTAGCATCAGCTACATTCACATCATTGTGCTATCACCACCATTCATCGTCAGAAATCTTTTCATCTTGGAAAACTGAAACTCTGTCCCTAGTAAACAATAACTCCCCATTCCTCCCTTCTCCCAGCCCCTGGCAACCACCATTCTTCCTGTCTCTTTGACTACTTTTATATGCCTTATATAAGCGGAATCATACAGTATTTATCCTTTGCGGCTGGCATATTTCACTTAGCATGATGGTTTCAAAGTTTATTCATGTAGTAGCACATGTTAGAATTTCTTTTTCATGACTGAATAATATTCCATATGATGTATATACCATGATTTGTTTATCCATTCACCTGTCAACAGACACCTGGTTTCCTTCCACCTTTTGGCTATTGCAAATAATGCTGCTATGAACATGGGTGTACAAACATCTGGTGGAGACCCTGCTTTTCGTTTTTTTAGGTATACACCCAGAAGTGGAATTGCTAGATTATATGACAATTCTATTTTTAGTTTTTGTGGAACAACCGTATTTTTTTTTCCATAGTGGCTGCACCATTTTACATTCCCTCCACCAGTATACAAGGGTTCCAATTTCTCTACATCCTCACTGACACTTCTTTCTTCCTTCCTTCCTTCCCTCCCTCCCTCTTCCTTTCTTCTTTCCTTGCTTCCTTCCTCCCTCTCTCCCTTCCTTCCTTACTAAAAGCCATCCTAATGGGTGTGAGGTGGTATCTCATTGTGGTTTTAATTTGCATTTCCCTAATGATTAGTGATGTTGAGTGTCTTCTCATGTGTCTTGTGTACTGCAGTTGGTTAGGTCTGAAATTATAGTTTACAACGTAGCCAGGAAGAGGCTACTTAAAGAAAGAAACATTGAATTTTGTGCTGAACTGGGCTTTCTACTTCATACATAGTAAGAGTGTTAGGAGAAGAGAGGGAGGACAGTGTGGGTTAGTGTGCCTGAACCATGGAGAAGAAACAGGCTGGTGTTTTCCAGCTCCAGTGTGTAGAAGACTCACTGGGTGCATTCGGGGACCTGCCTCCGGAGATCTTGATGCAGTGGCTTTGCAGGGGCCCTCGGTAATTCTGGTACAGGTGGCCGCTGGGCCCTGTTTTTAGAGCTACTGTTTGTAGTGCAGCCTCCCTCTTGTGTTCAGTTGAGGACATGGTGAGTTTGATGGGTCAGCAAATATATTAAAATAATGTTCTACTGCTGCTGTCACAGATAACCACAAACTCTGTGGCTTGACACAACACAAAGTTATCATCTTATAGTTCTGGAGGTCAGAAGTTCTAAATGGCTGTCACTGGGCTAACAGCAAGGTGTGGACAGAGCTGTGTTGTCCGCAGGGTCTAAGGGAGAATCCTCTCCCTTGCCGTTGTCCAGCTTCTCAAGGCCACCCCCACTGTGTGGCCTGTGGCTTCCACGCCAGCTGCGTTGCATCTTCGAGCCTCTCTCTGTCCTTTTGCCTCCTCTTCCATTTTAAGGGACCCTCGTGAGTACGTTGGGCTCACCTGGATAATCCATGGTAATCTCCTTGTTTTAAAGTCAGCTGAAAAGCAACCTTAATTCCCCCTTTTCATGTACTCTAACCTGTTCACAGGTCTAGGGGCTGGGATGTGGACATCTTTTGAGGCCATCTATCATAGCAAAGTGAACGCCCAGCAGGTTGGAGCTCAAGAAAGGGATGAAGAAGGAGGGGTGACTGGCTTTAATTCCCTCTTCTCCTCCCCTGTATCCACTGCCTTCTTCTACCTCTCTGGACCAGTCACTCGCTGTTCCTTTTAGAAGAGGAGGCCTGATGGCAGAGAGTCTTGGTATAGAAATCTGACCATTTCCGGGTTTGTGGCACCAGTCGGAGAATTGTCCATCTCTCCACCTTTGTCCCCCCAAAGCACATCTGTGCACACTCATGCCCATGTGTGCCAAGTACAAGTACACGATGAGAGACAAAGCTAGGCCGTGTGACCCAAGATTTATTTAATCCAATCCAATTTATTACTTTTTTAGTACTTTTATACTTTTTAAGAGTTCAGCTAGCACTGTGCTCTAGGGAATAAAAAGAAAAACATTAAGAGACAATCCTCTATCTAGAAATATGCGGGAAAACAAGTCTTACTGACAAGAAAGAATCAAAGACCAATACTGCTATGTACATAAGCAGCTTCTGAGTCAAACATAATCAGATTCTTATATAATCAATTAGTAGGATCTCCTGGCTGTTGGGGAGGCAGAGCTTAATGGTCTTGGCTGAGGTGGTTGCTGCGTAATCCTGGGAGAAGAGAGCCAGGAGGGAGGGATGAGATGTGGCCAGGAGAGAACATTGGCAGAGGATGGAAGGAGGGACACAGGTACCAAAAGGAACATGCCACGTAGGGTCTCAGAAACAGGGAGAACCCCGTATCGATTTACTGGCTCTGTTTGGTGACAGTCTTGACCATGAATCCCAAGGGAACACGCTGTGGTCACTGGATTCCCTTCCATTCTGAGAGTGGGAAAGAGCACATTAAAACTTTGCAATTGAAGGGATAAATTTCCCACTTTGGGACTGACTCAGCTCCGTTCAGATACCTCCCTAGCCCTCTTCACTTCTTCCCATTCATGCGTTGAATTTCTGAGCTCCTCTTTCTAGGTATGTCAGACATTGCCCCTGGGGGGAAAATAGGAATATTTTGAGGAAATTCTTTTCTCCTAGTCATTAAGCGTGGAGTTGGCCTCTCTCAGGGATCCTCTCCTAATAACCAGCCCTAGAGACAGACAGGGAAAGAAAGATGTGGAGCGCTCACTGTGGAAAGCCATTTGTTACAGAATTAAAAGCGTGGCTGACATAATAGGTGATCTCATTTCTTGTCTTAAAACCCAGACTATGTTAATACTTCTCCCTATCTCAGTGGAAAATTGCTTAATCAAAATTCGTAGGTACAAGCCCCGTGGGCTGCTCTTTGTTGTGGTTTGTGAGAGAAGAAGGTAGTGAACAAGACATGGAAATCTCTTAAGATTATAAAGCTTCTCATTTTTATTTATTGCCCCAAATGCTCTTTTTTTGGAGGCAGTGGCAACTTTGTTTATAAGATTTGCTATTATTTTATAGAGAAGGGTGCCTTTTTATAGAAGATGGGCTAATTGATTATGCACCCATGCCTACACTCCATTCAAGTGTGGTAGTGGGTTGACTACTGTATACGAGCTTGGCAGCTTAAATACTGCGTCTGAAAGAGAACAATCTTTCTTGTACTGACCCCTGCAACTGGGTACAGAACTTATCTGAGTACTGTTTGTTTTGTCTTTGCTTTTCTTTCCTTTCAAGATGTTTTCTTTTTAAAGTCAGCCCAAGGTTAACAATGGATAATTTGCCACCGTTTGCCCAGAGCGGCTTTTTCTGAAGGCTGTTTCCCTGTGGTGTGCGGTGGAAGCTTGATAATGACACAGTTTTATCTTTGAAAGCAAATGTCCTTTCTATCAATGGACGCCTAAAACCCTTTGCAGGGTTAATTAATGCAGCTACAAAGTGGAAATAAGAAATGACAGCGGAAGGGAGGGGAAGACCAGCTCGGAGCTGTGAGCAGAGGAGAAAAGATGACATTTCTTATATTTTAAAGATACCACCCGTCATCCCAGCTGCAGTAGAGACTGTGTTGGGGCCAATTTAAGTACTTATTAAAAAGGCGAAAGGAGATACATCTAGGTGCCAATGTGTTAGGGTCTCTCCTGGTGTTACATTGTAGCAGTGATGATGACAACAGTATGGCCGCTAACAGCAGAGTGTAGTCCATGCACTGGGCGCCGTGTTAAATGCTCTGCATTAGAGTTTCTCAACCTCAGCACTATGGACATTTGGGACTGGATAATCCTTCTTACTGGGGGCTGTCCTGTGCATTTTAGGATGTTCAGCAACATCCCTGGTCTCTGCTCACTAGATGCTAGGAGCACTTTCCTTCTGCAATTTGTGGCAACCCAAAATAACTCCAGACATTGCCAAATGTCCCCTTGGGGACAGACCATTGTCTATATGAATTACCTCATTTAATTTCCCCAATGCAGTGTGAGGGCCACTATTATTATCAATATTTCCATTTTATCATGGAGAAACCCGAGAGGTGGAGAGGTCAGATGGCTCACCCAAGGTCATAGCATATACCACTGTAGGCAGTGAGGGTTCTAACCACAAAGCTAAGTGGTCTCTTATGACTAATTCATGTGCCCATCTCATGAATGAATAGCCATTCTTTGTATTGATGTACCATCGTATCTAACCAAATCCTAATCATATACTTTGGTTGTATTGCCTTTATAATGATAGTAAAAATCATTCTCATGCTTTTATACTCTGCTGACATTACTACTTGAGGCATGAGATGTTTTCAAATGTTGCCAGATTCATACTTTTGTCTAAAAGACAATATTTCAAACATATCTAGACATAAAGGGATAATACAACAAATGCCTGGATACACACCACCTGTTTTTTTTTTAAACATATTTTAATAATTTGTTGTATTTGCTTTAGAAATTTTAAAAATTATTTTAATTGAAAAAAATATATATATATTTTTTCCTGAGACAGGGTCTCACTCTGTTGCCTCGGCTAGAGTGCAGTGGCATCAAAATAGCTCACTGCAACCTCAAACTCCTGGGCTCAAGTGATTTTCTTGCCTCAGCCTTCCGAGTAGCTGGGACTATAAGTGTACACAACCAGGTGTGACTAATAGAATTTTTTTTTTAATTAAAAAGAAAAGTAGTATGATGTTTCTAGTTCCTATGCCACTCTCTTCCTGCCCAGAGGTAACCACTATTCTGAATTTGGCTTACCGTGCCTATGAATATTTTCATATGCTATTGTTTAACCCAAGTCCCCAAACAATATATGGTAATTTCCCAAGTTTGTGAATGCTATTTGACTATTATAATAAAATTATCATTTTATTTTTTGATTAACATTGAAAATAATATTTTAATCTGAGATGATTTTAGATATGCAGAAAATATGTAAAGATAGTACAAGGAGTTCTTTTATATCCCTCACCCAGTTGCCCTTACTATTAACAACCTACATTATTACCAGGTACACTTGTCAAAACTAAGAAGCCAACACTGTTAGATTAACTAACAATGTTATTAACTAAAGTCTATTAACTAAAGTCTAGACTTTATTCAGAATTTACTAATTTTTCCACTAATGTATCTTTTCTATTTTGGGATCTAATCCAGAAATAAACCTCATTGCATTTAGCCCCATTGTTATTAAACAAATTTTATTATTTTTTTTAAAGAACATCTTTATTGAGATATACCATATAATTCAACAGTTTGCTTGATTGTTTTTAGTGTATTTAAAATCAATTTTAGAACGTTATTATCATCCCCAAAGAGACCCTGCTCCTATTAGTAATAATGTCCCAATTCCCTCTCCCCACTCCAGCTTTAGGCAACTATTAATCTACTTTCTGCCTCTATAGATTGGGCTATTCTGAGCTTTATAAGGGAATCATAGCAAGGGCATCATACAAAATGTGGTCCCTTGCAACTGGCTTCTTTCACTTAGCATAGTTTTCACGGTTTATCTATGTTGTAGCATGGATCAATCATTTCTTTTTACTTCTGGATAATATTTCATGGTATGGATATACCATATTTTGTTTATCAATTCATTAGTTGATAGATACTTGGATTATTTCTCTCCTTTGGCTATTTAAAAATAATGCTGCTATGACCACTTGTGCAGGTTTTTGTGTAAATCCTTTTTCATTTCTCTTGGATACATACCAAAGAGTAGCATTGCTGGGTCACATGGTAACACCATGTTTAACATTTTGAGAAATTGACTGTTTTCCAAAGTGGCTGCAACATTTTATGTTCCTACCAGCAGTGTATGAGGGCTCCAATTTCTCCACATCCGTGCCAACATTGTTTAGTATCTGCCTTTTCAATGAGAGCCATCCTAGGGCATATGAAGTGGTTCATTGTGATTTTGATTTGCATTTTACTGATGGCTTATGATGTTGAAGTTTATTTGCCTATCTCTGGTCAATATAACACTAATTATTACATATTTATAATAAGTCTTTATATGTGGTAGAGTGGGAATTCTCCATATTATTCTTCCTCTTCAAAATCATCTTAACTACTCTTGGTTCCAATTTTAATTTAAGATCATTTAAAATAATAATTTAAATTTAATATAATTTAAAAAACTTTCAGGATTTAATTTGTTGGGAGAACTGAAAACTGTTGAAATTGAATCTTCCTATCCATGAAGTTGATATCTCTTTCCATTTATTCAGGTCTTGCTCTTACTTTAATATACTTACTTTCCAACCTTTTACTTTCATACCATGGGTTCCATGACTTCTCTCTTTGATTGCTGTCTTTAGTTTGTTTCACTGTGTTTTACTCTTTAACTCATCTCCACAACAGGTGAGCAGCCATGGTTTTCTCAAAGGCTTGAGACCTGCATCTAAGGAGACACATCACGGACTAAGACTTATTAATCAAGCCAGAGAACAGAGACCATGGAAGTCACCTGGTTTAGACAAATCCCTCTCCTGAAAACCCTGTAGACATTCAGCCTTGTTTGCAGGCATCATATGGTCAAAAAACAAATCACATCTGATATGTCCTTCCATCTTTTATATTCCTTTTTTAGAACCTTAGCTCCTCTAAGACATACTTTGATTTCTCTGGATGTTTTTATACTTCCTTTTTCATTAAGATAATTTGCAAATTATAAGCTTAGAATTGTGTTTCTGAGAACCTTTCAATGATTATAAACCATTGTCTTCTTCAAAATATTTTATCATGGAAGCATACCTTATTTTTTCTTAACTTTCTGAAATCTAAAATTCTAGGGCATGTGTGTATCTGATTGTGTCCCAAGTTCCTTTTCTGGTTCTAAAATGCAGGCTATCTTTTTCTCAAGAGTACCACATTTTTGTTTTGCCAATAGCTTTCTTTCCAGGGGCCAGAATTAGGTGCAGTACAGCAGTTCCTTTAGCTGTTTCTCTTATTCTCTGTGGCTAGAGTGCTAAAAAAGTCAGATGTTCTGTTTTTATTTGAATGAGATTTTCACTTTCCAAATATCTGAAGTCTCCTGTGACTACTGTCTATTATTTTTATGACCTACCTCCAGAATGTATTATCTGTTTCCTCATATAATCAAGTAGGAAAGTTGGAAAGTGTGGGGGAGGTGATTTGCAACTATATGTGAAAGAAATTCATAGCAACTTTCACATCCACTGGCAAGATGCTGAGCAAATATTTCACATAGGAAAAGACAGAAAGTAAGAAATCAGAGAGAATTACACATGCATGCAAACACATACATCACAGCAACCACGTCTTACTCCTCTTCAAACACTGCTCAGCATTGTAACTGGGAGATGTTGCCTGCCCTGCAGTCAGTAGAACTTGTGCAAAGGCGTAGGTTTCCCCACATCAGCCACGCCCCACTCCTGTGTCTGGTCCTCAGACAAGCAGTGGTAGACATTTTGACACAGCTGATTGTCCTGGTCGGGAATGCAGTAAGGTGTGTGGAAAAAAGTTATTCTCCGGGTGAAGCCAAAGGGTCATTTCTTTTTTGGGAGGAAGTGGGGGTGGTGGTGTTCTTTTCTGTTTGATTGGTTGAGTAAGAGATTTTTATCCAGTAACCTGATCTCCACATATGTGAATTCTTCTCTTAGACTCTGGTTGAATAGTTAATGAGTTGATGTTTGGATCTGGTTGGGCTGCTTCTCGGTGAGAATTGCTTCTTCTTTCTCCACCTCACTCATTCATTGAGGAAATTTGTTTAGCAAAGTAGGAAACGTAAAGAAATCTCCTCTCCCTGTAGGAACAATGAGTTTCTTTAGAGTAGGGTTTCCCAGTCTTGGCACTATTGACATCTTGTACCAGATAATTCTTTCTGGGGAGGGGCTGTCCAAGTCACTGTAGAATGTTTAACAGCATCCTTGGTCTCTACCCAGTAGAGGCTGGTAGCACCTTCCTCCCTGCCCAGTTGTGACAATCAAGAATATGTGGAATCAACACAAGTGCCTATCAATTCATGAGTGCATTAACAAAATGTGGTATATGTATCCCATGGAGTTCTACTCAGCCATAAAAAGGATGAATTAATGCCTTTTGGAACAATTTGGATGGAACTGGAGACGGTTATCCTAAGTGAAATATCTAAAGAATGAAAAAAAAACCACATGAATTCGCTATTAAATTGGAACTAACCAATGAGCACACATGCACAGAGGGAAGTAAAACTCAGTGGAAATCAAGCAGGGGGAAGGTGGGGAGGGAATGGGCGAAAACCTACGTAACGGGTACAATGAACACTATTTGGGTGATGGGTACACTTACAGCCCTGACTCAAGCATTACAAAAGCAATCCATGTAACCAAAAACATTTGTACCCCCCTAATATTTTGAAATTGAAAAAAAGACATGTTCAGACTTTTATTTTTAAAAAAGCTATTTCGACCCATTCTTTTCCTAACTGCTATAAATTATTAAGAAATTGTAAGCCAGGAAAGAAGAAAAAAGAATATCTCTAGACATTGCCAAATGTCCCTTGGGGGACTAGATCACCCCCTGTTGAGAATCACTGGTTTAGATTCTTTGAACCTTTAAAGAAATGAGCGTATATGACCAATTTCCTGGCTGTCCTGTATTATAACTTCTAGCAGTATATTAAAACTAACCTCATGCAGTGCAAGAGCTAATTAATTTGTGTTTGTAAAGGACTTTGAGATCCAAAACTGAAAGTAGTTACAAAGTACAAAATATCATTATAATGATTTATTTGTGTCCTGTTATTTAAAGTTACGATATGTCTGAGGTTATGCAATTTATTATCGTAAGGTGAAGGAGAGCTCATTGCATGCCAAAATGAAAATATACAGTAGATACAGTAATATATCTATTATACATATTTTAACAGGGAGCTGCCTGCTTGCATTTATCACCTGTGTTACATGAGGGTGAATTATGAAACCTCACACAAAAAGGTATATCTCTTTTTATGCACTCATAATTTAGAAATAGTGGCTGAATGGGTATGGAGAAGCTCATGCTCTCAAAAAGGTAAGCCCCATAGAACTCAAGTCAGCTTGGGGGATTTGAACTCCCAGAATGATTTCCCTGCCTACGGGAGTCTTGAAGCGAACTCATCAGAAAGTGCATGCAAAATAGAGAAGGCTCTAACTTTTGTCTTTATTGCTGTGGTCTGGTGTTGTAAGCTGAAGGGTCGCAAACTAACATGAGTATTTTGAAGTATCATGTTACTTAAATAGGAAGGTCCTTTGATGTTTAAGTGGCAGATTTATTCATTATTCCCATTTTATAGATTGAAAAACCAAGCTAGAAGGAGATTACTCATCCGACATATGATGTAGAAATTGCTTTAGCTTTTGCCACCTCAGCACTAATCATTAAGAATAACAACCAGCACAATGTATTGAGCATTAGCCTTGTAAGTTACATAGCACAGAGCCTGGCACATGGTAGCCATGAGATGCTGTGTCAAATAGCCCACCTTCTAACATGCTAGGGGGTGGCATCACACCTGGCCAGCTAGTGTTCTTACAAGAAGAGGAAGAGACACTAGACACTCTCCAAGTACAGAGACAAGAGGTCACGTGAGGACATAACAAGAAGGTGGCTGTCTATAAGGCAGGAAGAGAGGCCTCACCAGAAATGGAATTTTCTGGCACCATGATCTTAAACTTCCATCCTCCGGAACTGTAAGATGACAAATTCCTGTTGTTTGGGCCACCCAGTCTGTGGTATTTCATTATGGTAGCCCAAGCTGATGAATCAATGCTCCCCTCCCCCCTCAGGTTAAAGGTGCTCTGAGATAAAAGTGTCACAAGACTTTTTTTTTTTAAAGGCTTAGCAGAAGCTGCCTCACCTCTTGGTATGCAGAATTTGTAGGCAAGAAGGTGAAGATGAGTTTGCTAAAGTAGCCAAGGGGAGTCAGGAAACTAGTGGTGGGTGCAGGAATGGATAACTGCTCCCTAAAATAGAATTACTGTGAAGAAAAAGGTTGTCCATGCTTGTGACTAGGTTCTAACCCATGCTTGTGACTAGTGTATTGGATGGGAGCCTGGCGTGGCCCAGGGTGTTACTGAAGTGGGAGGCCTCTCGGGACCCACCGCCTTCTGAGGATTTGATCTCTGGGGGCTGATGGATGATTGTATGGATGTAAACATAACGAAGGTTCCTCTGGAGTCCAGGTGTGGGTCTGTGAAGGGGCTTGGACCGCCTGGAGCATGACAGTAGAGTGGACAGGTGTTCATGGGGCTGTGTACAGGGACAAGCAACCACAAGATGCGTGCACAGTGGACAAGTGTCCAAGTTTCAAAGACAACAGAACAGGCAAGGAGGGGCAACAGCAGTAGGAAGGATCAGACTCCAATTCTTTCTATGTGGCTTGGCAGGGGATTGACCTTTTTGGGATAAATGAAGCCCCTTTGGTTTGTTAGAAAGGAAAAACTCATGGCTGTGAAGAAGTCTCAAGGGAAAGCTGAGTGTTCAAATAATTAACTGGAAAAAGAAAAGATAATGTGACAGTCATCGTATCTTGAGTTGGTGGAGGCAGTTCCGGGGGTTATAGAGCGGGTGGGATGTGACTTGGGGCTGGAAAGAGGAACGGGAGAGTTTTAGGAAGGTGAAGTTTGAGGAAGACATTCTTGGCAGTGAAAGGAGCAGTTGCAAAGCCGTGGGAGAATCTGGTGTGTTGCAGAAGTGATTGCTGGTGTTGGCCGTAGGGTTTACATGGGAGAATGAGAAAAGGATAAAGCCCGAAAGGTATGGATAGAAATCTGGAGCAAAAGTTTCTGCACATGCTACGGAATCTGGACTTTATCTCGTAGGTGGTGGGAAGATTTGGCAATGGGAGCTGCAGGGCGGGTGCGGAACAGAGAGGAACTGGGAGGTGACACAGCCTCTGCCAGCGTCCAGGCCCGAGAGGGCCACGATGGAGTCTCAAAGTGGGTGGGCAAATGGTCCACCAGACACTGGGAAAATCGCAAAATTTCTACTGTATTTATTTATAGTCTAAAAAGCAAATTAAACATTGACTGGTATTAGGCACCAGGTGGGACCCCACTCCTTTGCTTGCTTCTAGTGTATTTTTCTGCACATTTGCCTGATAACATGGATTTACAGATGATACTATTTAGTTATATCTCATTTAACCTGCACGAAATTGATGAGTGGCTTAAAGAGTCCTGAAGTGGAACCCCAGATGGAAGACGGCACTAATAATACAAACAGCAAGCAGAGCCTGGGCAGGTGGCAGAGCAGGTGCCTCTATTCCTAGTTTGAGCTCTTTCTCAAACCCAATGGGAGGTAAAAACAGTGACAATGTAATTATCTGACAAGAGGTGGCCCCAAAATGTGAAATCCAGAAGATTATTTAAAATGTTAATTTATATTCACTGTTGCTAATGTCAAATTTACCCTAAATGTATATTGGCCAATAATACGCTCAGCCTGGATATGTAATAGAAATGTTATTTGCTTTCTTATTGTATCTTTTAAAGATAATCTGTTTTTTTATGTGTTTTATAATATACGTGGTATTATTAGAACAATGGCACTGTACCTCATTTATAAATAAGTAAATATATTTATATATAAGTTAGGGAATAGATGTTCAGAATTTTTACTGAATGGGTTTTCGATTACAAAATTTGGGAGCTTATTGCTTTAGGGTAATGAGAAATTGCAATAAACATAGTGCCTGTAGATTCCTGATTGCCCTCTGGGAGTCCTGCGAGTGTTTTTTTATGCTTTACTAATAATCATCTGATGATTATGAGTCCAGTTTTGTCTCCCTGATCTGGACACCTGGACACCCTGGGGTACCCAGCCTGGCCTAAGATACCGGTACAGGACCTCCTTTCCATAACATGCTCCCCCTAAGAGGGGTCTAGTGGTGTCTTGGGACTGAGGGATTGTGAGAACTATCTTCATAGCCATCAACTTACGTAGCCTTTGAAGACTCGAGGCACAGGCAGAGCTTGGCTGCATCTCACAATGGACGTGGATAGTGGGTGAGCCCCCAGATATGAGCTAAGCGATGCTCCCGTCCACCTGGGCACAGTAACCTCTTTCCTCCTGTTCTGCTCTTGTTTGCCGTGGTGGTATGTGCTATGGGATCTGGTGAGTGTCCCTGGGCTAAGTGGCAAGAATCAGGTCTTGGTCTTATCCTGGCTTTAGGGCACTTGGATAGTATCCCTTTCAGAGGTTTCTCTCCGTGTCTGCTAACTCTGACTTCCCAGGGAAGATACTTGCTATCAAACAAGGGTGAAGACTCCAGATTTTGACCATGAACCTTTTATTTGGTCCCTCACTACTCCAGCGGGTTCCAGCCCAAATCTTCTTTATTCTTCTAACCTACAAAATCCTTTTCTTTTCTATCACATGATTCTTGAGGAGCATAATGGCCCTGAAGACAAATCCCCAAATCTCAGCAACATACAACTGATGTCCCCTTCCTTAAGCATAAGAAAGGCTCAGTTTTTGGAAACGCAGTGCCAGCCATTATGCAGGAGTTGGGGGTGGAGGGAGAGAACATGCTTTCATTCTTTCCTTTGGGTTTAACACCAAATCCCAGCCCAAGGCTGGGTCAAATGGCTTCTTCTAATGTGGAAAGAAAATAAGAAAGGATAAAGTAAGATGCATTTTATAGGAAAAACACAATTTACAAACCCAATGTACTTAAAAATTTTGCTCCCTGCAAAGAGTCCTTGCAAATGACTCCTGGCATCTGCTGTTTCCTCCTCTTCTGCTCTTGTTTGCAGCCTCAGTGCAGCTGGGATGCTGAGTCCTCCTTGGTCCTCCATCAGCATGTGCCTTGTCAGTTCCAGGTGGAGGTGGGTCCGCCCTGCTGCTCTGGCTGCAGAGTCCTTCCTGAGCTCGGACTGTGCCAGCAGCGATCTGAGTTAGTAGGAGGCCCAAGCATGGGGCTAGACTCGTCCACGGCTGGACCTCGGGCTCGCCAGACTGAGCCCTCTCTTGGCTGAGCTTGAACTCTCCTTGCCGTCGTTCTCACAAAGCTTTACACTTGGAGCTGCTCCCAGCCCTGGAGAAAGAGAGACCTCGTCTCTTTCTCAGAATCCCTACATCAACTCTCATAAGGGGATCAGGATGGGCTTTGCTGGGGTCACCTGTCCATGTGGCCAAAGGAGTGGGAAGCTCTGGTTGGCCAGACCTGGCTATCTGTTTTCTTTGTGGCTGTAGGTGGTTGTGCCAGTCCTGTCTGCCACCAGGATGGATTTCCCGCAGGAAAGAGAAGTTCTGTCATGAGAAAAATGGGTGCTGGCTGAGCCCAAACAAGAGCTGTTTGCTGGAATCCCCAAACAGGGGACCTCTTGTGCGACACTTTGTCACCAGGCTATGAAGCAGGGGAGCTATATTTATAACATCGATAGCATAAGATGTAAGAATCATGTATTGCACGTGCCAGGCGTTTTGCCAAGTGCTTTATGCGTTCCTGCATTTAATCCATACAGCAATCCCACGAGGTGAGAAAACAGAGGCTTGCAGTGAGTGACTTGCCCCGTGTTGCCCCCTGATACTCAGGTCTTATGGAGATTTGACTAATACAGCTCTTTCAGTTTATCCTCAATCCTCCTCCTCATCGCTATGATTAAGATTGTTATTTCAATTGTTATTGATTAAGATTGTTATTTCCTGTCTCCTTCAGAGCGCAGGTGCGAGTTGGAGGAGGCTGAGACAGACACGGTGTGATACTCAAAATCACTACGCTGCTCTAACCCTTGCCCTGGACACTCGGAACTCCTCTTTCTTTAGGGTAGTTATTCCCCATGGAGTTAGGGTTAGTTACTCTCATGGGGGGTAACTTCTGGGGGACTTTAGGATAAACACTGCTGTGATTCTGAGGCAGATCCCCCAGCCCCACTTGCCCCGGCTACTCAAGTGCATTCCAGCGCAGAGCCTCCTGGGCTCTGTTCACAGTTCTGCTGTTCTCAGACGATTCTATGCCAGACTCATTGTCTCTTTCCAGATGCCACCAGAGAGGGGAAGTGACTCACCCCAAGTCATACAGCCGGGTCGTGGCAGAGCTAAGCCTTGGCTTCATCTAGTCCTCTTTCCCATTTCCTTTCTCTGTGCATGATAGGGTATGTCCCAGCCCAGCATTGGGTACAGGCAGTCACCCTGACTCCCCTGCCCTTATGTCTGTTGGCACAGCGTAAGCTCCTCTGGACTTGGAGTGGAAACGGTTGGATTCCAAGCCAAGGTTCAACACTGCTTACCAAGAGGCTTTGGATAAGTCCTTTTACTTTTCAGGGTCTCAAGATATCCTGGCTTAAAAGCTGAGATCATTACATCAGCTCTGTCTACCCAAATGTATTATTGAAAGGGTAAAATCAGGTGAAATATATGAATGGGTTTTGGAAGCTGCATTGTCCTCTACAGATGTTTTGTTGTATTTTAGTGCAACTCACTGTAAATCTTCAACAAATGTTATCTTATTAAATGGTTGACTGCAGAAACACTCCTTTCTGAATCAGCACCCGAGCCGTGCAGCAATATCCAAATAGTATTTTCTTTGGATTTTGGCTGATAATGGTTATTCATTTGTATTCTCAGAAGGTAGTTCCAAAGTGATATTTAAGTTTTCTGCCCACATTCCCAAGGTTGGTTACTGGGTGTTTGCTCAGAAAAGGCACATGGGGCCATTGTGGTTTATGGTCCTTTTCTGATTAAAAATGTTAACTCATTTGGGAATCTGTGTGAGTCGACTGGGGGCCACGACAGCTAGGGCACCCAGTGAGCACAATTTAATCTGGTCCTGGGCAGAAGAGGTTAAAACAAAATCCACCTTGTTGTGTCCTTTGGGTTTTTGTGCATGACCGAGTCCTGGAAATGCATCTTGAGAGACATTTGTGAAAACCGATAGCTCAGGTTTAAGCTCTCGTTTCCTCTGTACTTAGGCCCTGGCAGCTCAGGTCTTCATTGTCATAATAAGAGGCTTCAACATCATTTCCTTGGACTGGGCACTCTGCATCTTCCCAACTTTGCTTCCAAATTCATCCTGCACACTTTTATCAGCTTTCGTGCCCTCAAATTCCACTTTCATCACCACACTCCCTGTTCAAGAATCTTCAGTGGCTTGTAATTATTCAAACACCTTTATCTAGTGATTAAAGAATTCAAGTATCTGGTTCACTTTACCTTTCCAATGTTGTCTTCCATTTACTCTCTGTGTGATCCTCAACTCCAGAGTAACCAGGTCTATGCCCTGATCTGCAAATATTCCATGTTGCTTCTTGGACCTCTGCTCACACCTCTTCCCCTCTGCCCGGGGTAAGCATCACCCCATCGGCCTCTTTAGACCCTGTGTATCTGTAGGGCTCTTCAAATTCCCCCTTCTGCCTGAAACCATCCCTAACAGCTACAGCTCACAGAGACTTTTCGCTGAACTCTCATTATACCTCCTGTCTCCTACTCCAGCTGCCCATCTATTTATCCATTCATCTATTCAATCTAGTAAGATTGATTGAGTCAATTTTGTAAACTCTTTGATGTAGGAACCCTATCTTATACTGCTTGGTTTCCTCCAGAGCAACTTAGTCATGTAAAAAATATCAACTTGTGCTAATCAGGACTCCTCTGGTTCAAAGTAAGAGAAATCCAAAAAGGAGGGAAGAAACATTGGTGGGTTTTGGGAGCTCAAACTATAATTTCAAACTATCTTTTTCTCTCCTTATCTCTTTCTGGTAGGAAAATGGCCACTCGAAGCTATAGATTTACATCTGCCCACCTTAGCAAATGTTTTGGGGAAAGGCACGATTATGAATATGTGTACACATAAGCTTGCATGCACGTGTGTCTCTTTACCTTGGAAAAACTAATTCAAGGAAGGCCCTGATTGGACCTGTTTGGATTATTCATTCTTCTTGGCCATTCTCTGCTGCCAGGGGTGTGAGGTGCTGTGATTGGCTCTGCCTGGGTCACATGCCCACCTCAGTGACTGCCCATAGTTTGTTGTTTGACAACCTCACCATGACCAGTGGAATACGGGAAAATCAGTTCTCCCCACAGAAATCCTCCACATATGTCAGCCCAGAGCTCTGCATTTGGTAGATGCTTGATAAACATTTCTTGACTGAATGTAGAATTTTTAGCTTTAAAATGACTTAAAAACTAACTCAACCTCACGATTCCTAGATATGACTGTTAAAACTTCTTGATGTTCCTCTCAGGAATGTCTTTCTTTTGATGTTGGTGTTTCTCTTGGGCATTGGAGAAACAGTCTAACCCCACAATTGCAAGAGAGTTGTTTAAGCACAAAAGGCAGCTGTCTGGTCCCCTTTGAAACGTCCCACGTTCAGGTTAACCACTCCCATTTCCAAAAACTACTTCTCACGTGACACGTCTTCCAAATACTTTGCCATGCTGATTATTCTCTGGTTTTTCATGATGTGGCTGAAACGTGGCCCCTAGAGCTGAACAACATTTTTTGAGGTGCAATGATTCTGCTTCACCCCACTAGTCCATTTAGCTCAAGATTTCATGAGAATGTTTTTGCAACTATGTCACCGTGAATATGGATGAGTAATATAAATTCTTCAAAAAAATCGATCATTTTTCCATTCTTGGGATACTTCACTTGATAGAATGGGTTCCAGTTCTATCCAGGAAAATACATGAGGTGCTATATCACCGTTGTTTCTTATAGCTGAATAGTATTCCATGGTATACATATACCACATTTTATTAATCCACTCATATATTGATGGGCACTTTGGTTGTTTCCACATCTTTGCAATTGTGAACATGTACTCACCAGCAAATTGTTATTAATTGATCAACACCCAAGTGGATATATATGAATAACATTTATTGGGGGTCAGGCAGGTAGAGGGAAGGGGATGGGTGTACACATACATAATGAGTGTGATGCGCACCAACTGGGGGATGGACAGGCTTGAAACTCTGACTCGAGGGGGGAGGGGGCCAAGGATAATATACATAACCTTAACATTTGTACCCCTATAATATGCTGAAAAACAGTCAATCAGCAAAAATCAGACTCCACCTTCATTTTAGCTTTAAAATGACTTAAAAACTAACTCAACCTCATGATTCCTAGATATGACTGTTAAAACTTCTTGATGTTCCTCTCAGGAATGTCTTTCTTTTGGTGTTGGTGTTTCTCTTGGGTATTGGAGAAACAGCTCCAATATTTGAGCTCTTGTATTTGGCTTGAGGTGCTCAGTTAAGGAATGCAATTAGGTGACAGCTCCCAGTCCTGCTGCACCTCCCAGCCACCCCTCTGGCAGCCCAACAAGTGCTGACACCCCGAAGAGGCTGATGATCCAGGTTCCTTCATCAGCTCAGAACGTCACCCCAGTGCTGGTCCCCTCTGGGCCACTTTGGTTTAATCTGCCTGCCCTGCAGAGTCGGGAGTCAGGAATGGCCTTCTCACTTTGCTTATAGTCCATGGAGGGTAAACTCATCCAGGCATACTGAAGGATAAACCAACTGTATTCATTTCCTGGGGCTGCCATAACCAAGTACAACAGACTGGGCTTCAGGAACAGAAATTTATCTTTTGAAAGTTCTGGAGGCTTGAAGTCTAAGACCAGGGTGTCAGCAGGGTTGGGTTCTTCTGATGCCTCCCTCCTTGTCTTGTAGATGGCTATCTTCTCCCTGTGCCTCAACGTGGTCTTTCCTCTGTGCGGGTCTGTTCCTAATCTCCTCTTCTTTTAAGGACACAAGTCATATTGGATTAGGGCATATTTGAATATCCCAATTTTACCTCTTTAAGGACTCTATGTTCACATATAGTCACCTTCTGGGATACCAGGGATTAGGACTTCCACGTATGAATAACAGGAACACGCAATTCGGCCCCTAACACCAACCAACCAAATTCAGGTGTCATGTGCATGTGTGTTTACCTGCGTATAGCAGTGGCAGGGAACAACTACAGCCACAGGGTGGGAGAGTTAAGGGGAAAGAACTGGGTGCCTTAGTTGAAGCCCAGAGTTAAGATTAATCAGCTAAACTAGAACTGAGTAGGCAAATACTGACCATTACAGTGCTGGGCATTGGGTTTTCCCTCCATTCTAATTTGCAAAGAGATCAGCCCCAGACTACTCTGAGATGAGGAAGAGAATTGATGACAAAGTTTTCACCTAAAAAGGAGCTTTTCAAGACTTTTGAGTAAACCCAAAGGACACGTTAAGTAGAGGCTCTTATTTAATATTTTCTCAGTGATCAGGATGATGGACTAGCAAGTGAGCCAGTTGGGTTTCCAGTGATACTGTGGACATCATTAAATAATGTGCAAATCATTAGGTAGGAAAGTAGACAGGGTGCCCAGACTTAATCATTTTTATTCCCACCCCTGGGTAACCTGGCAGCAAAAATTCCCTCACCCCTGGCATGAGGAACTACTCTGAAATGCAAAGTTTGACTCCGCCAGCAAAGTAAAAGAAACCATAATGGTCTCATTTCTATCTTTTTGAGTAATGATATGCCAGTTTCCCAATAAATTGCATGAAGGTGAATAAAAAAAAAATAAGTCTTTGACCTTTCTCGTTTATAAGCACACTTAGCTATTTCTTCTCATATCTTATGCTGGCCACAGAGCTTTGCATAGAAGATTTAATTTCCTGCCACTGCAAGCATTAAAATGGATCGGACCTCCCTTCCTTCTCCCCTTCCCTCTGCAACTTGAAGCCTTTCACGTGGCCTGTCATTCAGGGTGTGGAAAGACGAGACCTAAGTGAGGGCTCTTTCTTTCTAAGCAGACCATTCTCACTGCACAGAGCAAATAGGTGCCCGATGGGAAAAATTGCTAATGCTGAGCCGTGGAGTGCGGCCGTCACACCCAGAGGGTGATGGATGTCTTTTATCCAGATAAATGTACTTATAATTTGTTAGTTTAATTACTGCAGCCTGGCAAAGTCTTGAGCCAGTAATTCCTTTTTCAACAAATTAGAGACCTTAAATAATTCAGTGCAAAGATAAATTCCTCACTCTGGTTTTTGGACGTTTCTCTGAGACATATTTCCAGAACTCAGCTGGGTGCCACTAACAACTCGGTAGGTACAGTGACTCTGGTTGCATTGTGATCTATAAATGTCCCTTTGGAGTAGCTTCTGCATGGCTAACATTAAAGCATGCATCTTTTTTTCAGTAGTTACCTTCCCCAGCCCCTCTCTTAGGGTATGAGAGAGATTTCATCTTTTCCAAACAACCAGCAGCCTTTGTTCGAGAAGAAGAAAGGAAGGGAGTCCTGCCACAACCACGCCCCAGTTCTGAGTCTCAAACCGAGGACCTGGTGAGGACACACTGTCCCCTGGAAACACCAACTGCTCTCCACCCCTGCCCCATCCCAGGGACTGTAGGATTGAAGTTTACATTTGTAAAAAATGTATGCTTTCTCCTCTACCTTCTAATTTCTGTTCCTTTTCTCTCTTTTGCTAATGTCTTTCTTTCTCCTTAAGTGAGCGCTGGCCTAGCTGGCTTTCTGTCAATCAAAAATCTCTGCTAATTGGCATTTCTCTGCTATGCGAGCAGGATAACTAATATTCATAATGATATTCTAGAGGCTCTGCGAGATCCTGAAGGGTCTCATGAATTCTCAAAAAGTGATTGACTTCTGTGCAATATAATTTTAGTGTCAAGTGTATTTTATGGTTTTCAGATTCATTGCAAATTGCATGTCCATGTACGGGATATAACTTTCTATGTACCAGAGTATTTATTAAGTGGAACCCAATATTCTTTTTGGAGAAATGGAAAACAGGCCTTTTGATTTGGAAGCTCCCTATGGCAGAAGAGGGTCAAGTCTAATGCTTCTTTTTATCTCGGGGGCATTTAGTAGGTGCTTAGAGATTGCTTACTGGCCGAGTAGGTACTGCAGTATAGGTTTGCCAAAGGACCATCCTCTAAGCAGGCCTGAATATTCTTGTTAAACTTGAAAGTTCAGATAGATGGGATCAGAACAGGCTGTGAAAATCTACAAGTCAGGAAAATGCAGAGAGAACACAGGTCAGAGCAGACAAAAAGATCTAAATCCCGGGGTTCAAGGTATTGAGAACAATTCCAGAAGGTGGAAGTTCAAGGAAACCCTCCTGGACTGTGCAGCTTCCCACTGTGTGTGGGTGACTGTGGGGTCACTGTGTGTCACCCACAATCATGAGGAACAAAAGATGTCAGGCCCCTGAGATCCCAATGAAATAGAAAGAGGAAGATGACAGGTTGCTGGGACTATAGCAAGTTGAACCAGCTGTTTCTTTCCTCTTTGCTATGGATTCTGACTGCCGCAGCCAAGGTGATCCTGTGTCAGTCTTCTGATGGTTGAGATGGCCAAATGCACCCAACCAGCTTTGTTGCTGACTTTCTAGTTTGCACGCACAGGCAAGAACAAAAGTCAGTGTCATCTGACTCCAGGCTAAACTCTTTTGTACTCTGTGGGAGAACAGTATGCCTTATATTATATCTTCCTCTCTGCATCTGTATCTCCTCTCACTTATATTACGTGACCCTGACATTTACTGTTCTCAGTGGTTAAAGATATCTGCATAACAGAGAGGAGATGACAAAGAGTCCATTGTCTCTGTTTCATGTATACAATTCTGTGCAACGAACCATCCCCAAACTTAGGGCTTCAATACAATGACTTATTCTTTCTCATGAGAGTGAGGGTTGACTAGAAGTTCTTTTGCTGGTCTTCTTTGGGGTCTCTTGTGTGGCTGTGTTCACTTGGTAGATGGGCTGACTGGGAGATTCAGGAGGCCCTTTCTCCTGTGTCTGGGGCCTGGGTGCTGTGTGTTGGCTGGAGTGCCCTCCTACTGGCTGAGTTCGCCCCTGCCCCTCTCACTCTCTCTTCTGCTCTCATTCATCCTGCAGGGCCTCTCCTGTGACCCCTCTCTCCAGTAGAATATCCTGGACTTCCTTGTGGCGTGTCACCTGGGTTCCCAGAGAGCACAGAGAGAAGCTACCAGGACAAGACCTTGGCCTACAACTGGCCCTGTGTAGCTTCTGTCACCTTTGATTGGTCAGAGTAAGTCATGGGGCTAGCCCAGATTCAAGAGAAAGGGACAGAGTTCCCACTTTTTGATGGGAAGAGTAACATATACTTTGTGGCTATCTTTATTCTAGCACATCTCCTTTTCAAAACTGTCGGCCAAGGAGAGAAATACATTAATGCTTAGCTTGTAGATTTCTGTGAGGATTAAATGAAACTGATGCAAATACAGCATTCATGGCAGGTCAATAAATGGCTATATTCCTCCTGATCTGAGGATCAACACTCATGGGCAGAGACTGTTTTCAGGAATCTGTAATGCAGGGCATAGCATCCTTCTGCTGATTGTACTTTAGTTATCCCCAGATGGCGATTAAATGAGTCAACATATGTAACTTGCTTCCAGCAGTGCCTGGGACATGGTAACCATGCAGTAAACATAAGCTATTATTATTATCATCAGTGTTATTGTTGAATGGCAACGATTCCTAAAAGCAAAACAACCCCTCACTTTATATGTGATCCACCTTTGTGATTATGAATAACCTTCTTCCCATTTTAGTTACTTTTACCTTTGTGTCCCAGAATCTTAGAGGTGTTCATAGTCTTAGAGATTATTTAGACCAATTTCTTCATTTCATAGAAAGAAATTTAAAGCCAAATCTGCGCAAGTGACTTGTCCAGGTCTTGCAGCTAGTTGGAGAATTACTACCAGATCTCGAGGCTCTGAGCTTCCAACTAGCGACTCCCTTCACTCCCCTCTTAAGTGTAGAATGTTCTAACTCGTTTGATTTTAAAATTAAGATCTGCAAATACAAAGTTTCACCTGGTAGGTATGACACATTGAAATAAATAGCTCAGTTTTATGTATCAATCATGTATATTGGAAGAGAGAGGAAAAATGGGACAGATAGAGGATGAAGAAAAACTGGCTTAAGGACAGAGAATATTAGAGATGGCAGATACATACGAAAAAAAGAGATTTGAGGTGATTTAGTGGAAGCTTTTATTAGTAATAGATGCTGGGATGTTGTTGGGCAGGAATTGGTCCTCCTTGTCTCCTCAACATTCCTTTTGTCTGGCAGCGGCACCCCCATCCCTGTTTTGGAGAATGTCCCTCCCTGGGATGCAGCCCAGTGGCTCTGTTGGTGCTGACAGTCACATCGCCTTATTTTCATGGCCATGAGTGTTGGTCCGTGGGCTGGACACTGGAGCCAATTGGCCAGTTAGAGTCCTACTCTAGTGTTGAGATATACTCTAGATTGGGGAAAAGAAGCCATCTTGAGCAAGATTGGCTTGCTTTCTACCATTTTTGAGTGAAATCTGGCATTGACAGAAGAGCCTTGTCCATTTTCCTTAGAAGACATCCTGGTCATATCCTCCACCTTCACACAGCCTGCTCTTCCTTTATTCTTTTATTAAATGTCTGATGACCATTTGCTATGTGCGCATGGTGCTGTAGTACAGTCACATTTCTTTCCCCAGTAGAACTCACGGTCTGGTGTGTCAGACAGACAATGAAAAAGTAAACTGATGGAGGATTGTGAGCTGTGATAAGAGCCTTGTGGTAGACTGAATAACAGCCCCCAAAGATGTCCACATCGTAGTCCTTAGAGTCTATGAATATGTCACCTTACATGGCAAAAGGGACTTTGCAAATGTGATTAGTTAAGGGTCTTAAGGTGGGGAGATTATCCTGGGTTGTCCGGGTGGGCCCGGTGTAGTCACAAGAGTCTTTGGAAAAGGGAGATGGGAGGGTCAGATCCAGAGGAGTCAACGTGACGATGGAAGCAGAGGCAGAGGCTGGAGGATGCTGTGCTGCTGGCCTTGGAAATGTAAGTGGGGTTACCAGTGGTCTCTAGAAGCTAGAAAAGGGAAGGACATAGATTCTCCCCTAGAGCCTCCAGAAGGAATGCAGCCCTGGAGACACCCTGACTCTAGGACTTCTGACCTCCAGAAATTAGGGAGATAAATTTACATTGTTTAATTACTTAAGTTTGTGGTAATTTGTTACAGAAGCAATAGGAAACAAATATAAGTCTCAAAGGAAAAGAGTGGCTGTTACAAAAGAGTAATATGGGGAAACTTATTAAGATTAGGGGGTCAGCGAAGACCTTTCTAAATAGGTTTCATTTTGTAAGACCTAATTGGAGGAAAAGGTTCCAGCCTTACAAAAAGTGTGTATGTGGGGGTTGGGGAATGGTATCCAGGGAAACAATACTTAAAAGATCTCTCTGTTATGGCAACTGAAAGCAGACTCCTAGGGTAGGAGGGGAGGAGAGAGGCATTAGACGATGTCGGAAACAAGAGCTTGATCTTGCTCTCTGTACAGAACATCATCCAACACCCCACAATGGCTTCCCTCAAGACTTCCCACGGAGCCTTAGGCTCACACCCCAGCAACCTGGAAACTTCAGACTGTCCTTTGGGCTTTGCGGATGTCTCCTGCAGTTTCTGGGAAAGGGGGACTGGACATGGATCCTGCTACATGGAAGATTCCTTCTCTCTCCAGAGCAGGCAGCCTGTAGCGCATGATGAAGGCTCCTCCCAGAGGGCCCCCATCAGTGTTCAGAGGTTGTTGAAATTGGATCCCCCTGCAAAACTGTGGCAGAGAAGGTGGGTGATCGTGTAAATCTAATCTGTCACCCTGCTTAAGCCCATAGCTCCCCATTGCCACGCAAGTCAGTCCAGGTTTCTTTTAATTTTTGTTTTTTGTTTTTTTTTCAAGATTAAACCTTTTATTTTGAGATAATTGTAGAGACACGTGCAGTTTTAAGAAATAATTCAGCAAGAACCCCTTGTATGGTTTACCAGGTCTCCCCAGTGGTCTCTGTTTCCCATGGCAAAATGAGAGCACAGCAGCACAAGTAGGACATTGATGTCGTGGCAGGTGTCCCAGCAGAGGGGATAGAAGGCAGGTCCCCACTCGGCCTCCGTTGGCACCCGAGGAGTGGGTGCTCCTCACTTCTGCTGGGTCCTCCAGGTGGGCTCCACTGACAAAGTGTGGGAGTTTGCTATCACCCAATAGGGATGAAGGTCCCAGCTCCCCACTGACCTCTCTGACACTACCCTCTGATGTGGCATCTGGGGTGCCTTGTTACCACCTGGCATGAAGGGGAGTGGGGTGGGACCACACTTTACTTCTGTGGTGTTTGGCTGGAGTAGAGCAGTTATTGTCTCTGCCTTTCTGTGATGCCCATTTCCTGGTCCCTTGTCTAGCAAGAGCAGGCTTTGGTTGGGGCTTTTTTGTCTGCGCCTGTTGGCATTTCCAGGTTGCCAGGTACATCAGCAGCAAGTCTGGGGTATGTGAGCTGCAAGAAAATCCAGGGACCCCTCCAGGGGAGTCGTTGCTATTCCTTTTGGGTCTGCGTTTTTCTCTGCTCTCTTCTGATTCTTCTTATTGATAATGGCCAAGGTTTTTAGTTGACTTAGCTGCAGGAATAGGAAAAAGTACACTGACTCCATCTTTTTGAAAACAGAAGTTCCCAGGTGTCTTTTTCTTTTTTAAACATGAAATGCCACGATCTGTCCCTTGCTAACGTCTCTAGCACTCTTGTCACATCTTGCTTCATGCTTGAATATACAAACAGACAATGACCAGACCATACATGAAAATAGAACTTTGACCCACAGCCTTCAGCAACCTGTCCTGGAAACCCAGCCTTGATCTACAATGAGCAACCTAGGAAGCCAGCCCCTGCTATAGGTCAGACTCGCAGGAGGCTGGACTGCCCTCTCTGGTGACAATCCAGGAAGCGAAACAATCACTTCTGTACCAGTCAGCCCCAAATGCTCAGGACTTGATTAATAACTGACGGCTTCCCTACTTTTTTTTTTATCCCTGCTTCCAAATTTGCACCTACCAGAGAAAGCCAAATATGCGCCCCTAACAAATCACATAAGATTTGTTACCCTGCTTCTAGTCAGCCCAGTTGTAGCTTCCCATGCCAACAGCCTCCAGTCGTAGCACACCCGAAGCCTTTCCTTCTTCCTACTGCAAAGCTTTCCTGCTCTTCAGTCTGCCTTTGAGTCTCTGCCAAGATGCAAGTGGCTGTGGCTGACTCCCTTGGTCTAGCAAGCTCTGAATAAATAGCCTTTGCTTTTCTCATTTGGTTGGTCTTGGTTCATTTCCACACTGTCTTTCTAGGCTGTCCATGTCTTGGTCCATTGGCTAGAGAGAGCAGCAGGCTTTTTTTTTTTTATTGGCTCCTGTTGGCATTTCTAGGTTGCCGGTTGCTTCAGATCCAAGTCTGGGATATATGAGGCCAATGAACAAACAAACAAACAAACAAAACTCCCCAATCCAGTGAACGCATCACTGTGTCATTCCTTGGGTTTCAAGGGTCCCAAAGTCCCTCACTGATCTACCTTCTCTCTACTTTTTGGAACCTTCTTATGTATGATGTCCAGGGTTTTGAGTTGCAGGAGGAATAGGAAAAAGTACTTTTTCTATTCCATCTTTTTGCAAGCAGAAATTCCCAGGTGTCTGTTTATTTTTTAAACATAAAATACCATGATCTGTCCCTTACTGACCCTCTTGTACTTTGCCACATTCTGCTTCATGCCTGAGGCTCAAACACCAGAGCCACCTGTGACACGGCCCCACCACCGCTGCCAGTGCCGGCCCATACTCCTATGATACTAATAGAAACATACACCTATGCAGTGTGTGTTATGTGCCGGGTTCTGGCCTAAGTACTTTACATATGATAATTATGAGTGAAGAAACTGATACCAAAAATATTAAGTAATTTGCTTAAGGTCACTTTGCTATTAAGCCACAGCAGGCTGTCATGTGGGACTGAGCCCTTAATCTGTGTAGTCTGTGCTAACACTGGGTAGTTAGGGTCAGAATTAAATTAAATTATAGGACAGGCACCTAGTTGGTGTCTGGAGAGTTGACTTGGTTGGTGCTGGGAGAGCCCACATGTTTAGTATCAGAAGTGCAGTGGGTAGAGAACAGTTTTTTTTTTTTTAATATGCTATAGTTAATTTCAGATAGTGGAATAAACTTGGAAACATTGAAATAATTTTTGTTGGGGGTATCTTTCATCTTTTAAATTAAGATATAATTTACATAGAGTTGAAAATCTTAGGTGTTCAGCTTGGTAAATTTTACCTATGTATACACCTGTGTAACCACCACTCAGATCATGATGTGGGGCATTTCCAGCACCCAGCAGGTTCACACATGACCCCTTCCACTTAAGACACCCTCTATGACTGGCTAATTTTTAAATTTTTTGTAGAGATAGAGTCTCACTATGTTGCCCAGGCTGGTCTTGAACTTCTGGGCTCAAGTGATCCTCCTGTCTTGGCCTCCAAAATTGCTAGGATTACAGGTGTGCACAACTGTGCCTGGCCTATATTAAACAATTTCTTATCAAATAGAGGACATGAAGCATAATATAACTTCTTTTGATGACTTCAGGTCATCATTATGGGTATCAGTCATTGTATTCTTCATTCATTCATTCAGCAAATGCTGATTGAACATCTAGTTTGTAACAGGCACTTAATGAAATGTAGTAGTGAATATTCATCATTGATGGTCATTTTCATCAATAAATACTCTCAGAGCACCTACTACGTGTTGGTAACAAACTGCCTGCTTCCTTCAATAAATAGATGGTTTTCACATAGAAAAGAGAGGACATTCATGTGCCAGTGAATGAACCCTCCTGCTGTGAACTCAAAGGTTATCTACATGCAAAGTGTCCTATCCTGCCTTAGAGAAAAGAATGCTCACCTCTGGTAGTAGAGAAAGAGCAGTTCCCACCTCCCTTTTAAAGCTGACCTTTCCATCTGGTGTTGAAATCATCCTCTTTTCCCTCCACTCCAGCCTTGACCTTGTGTGAGTTCCCTCCCCTTTGATGCAATAGTTCCCTGTTCATTGATTCCTTCTTTTAGTCTGTAGGCGTCCTTATGTCTCTCCAAAACAGAAGGGAACAAAACAAAACACTTCCCCTGGTCTTCACCATCTCTAATTACTGCCTTGTTTTCTTTATTTTCCTTAACTGCCAAAATTCTTGAAAGGGGAATGTCTTGAAGGGAAATGCCTACATTCCCCATTATACTTACCAATTTCCATTCTCTTAACCATTGAAGTCAGACTTTTTGGTGACCTCCTTCCTCAGAGTCAAATGCAAACAGCCCTTTTAAGTCTTTATCTTACTTGATTAATCTTTGGTATTTAATGCATTAAATCACCATCTTCCTCTTAAACCTTTTGTTTTCTTAGCTTCTGTAACACTATTCTCTCTCTCTCTTTCTCTTTTTTTTTTTTTTTTGAGACAGAATCTCCCTCTGTCACCTGGGCTAAAGTGCTGTGGTGTCAGCCTAGCTCACAGCAACCTCAAACTCCTGGGCTCAAGCGATCCTCCTGCCTCAGCCACCCAAGTAGCTGGGACTACAGGTGTGCACCACAATACCTGGCCAATTTTTCTATTTTTAGTAGAGACAGGGGTCTCACTCTTGCTCAGGCTGGTCTCGAACTCCTGACCTCAAGTGATCCTCCCACTTCAGCCTCCGAGAGTGCTAGGATTATAGGCATGAGCCACCAGGCCCAGTCAACACTATTCTCTGTTGATTTTTCTTATCTGATTGCTTTTCCTCAGTTTCCTGATGTTTCTTCATCCTCCAAATACCTCTTAAATATTTGTATTAAACCATGACACTTTAAAAATATTTTTGTATTGTAGTAAAATATACATAACATGAAAGTTACCATTTCAACCATTTTTAGCGTATAATTCAGTGGCATTAAGTACATCCACATTGTTGCCCAACCAAGTCCAAAACCATCCCATGATCTTTACGATGGATTGTGTTTCCATCATTTGTTCATCCTCCTGTTCTGGGCTTAACGGCTATTTCTGGCTTGGGGAGAGTTCTCCAACTTATACAGTCTCTTTGTTGTTGGACTTTATAAAGAGGCTTTCTGTGTAACATTGTCGACTGATTAACCTTTAGGCCTGGAAAAAAAATGGGAATATCAAAGCAGTAATATTTTCAGCTGTTTTCCAGTGAAAGGTGCATCCATCAAAGAAATGTCTTTGACTCCTGTTTGGTTACTGCACCAACAATTGAGCATAACTTTCTGAGTTAGAGGGAGATAATGGGTTCTTGGGGTAATAAAGCTGTCAGGAGGAGGGAGACTTTCATCTAACTCGATAAAAAATGTGAAAGCATTGGGTGGAGGCCCAAGGACATGGAGGAGATGGCAACATCTGGAGAATCGAGAGATCTAAACAGTCTTGAATTTATGGCCTCAGAGAAATGTACTAGGCCAGGAGCCTGGAAACCTGGGTTCTGTTCTCAGCCTCATCGCTGACTTCCAGAGTGACTTCGGGCAAGTTGCCTGACCTTTCTTTGCTTCTTTTATTCACTGTACAGGCGAGGATAATAATAACACCGGTATTTATCCATTTGTTACTCAAAGAGAGTTTTTATTTTTCTCTCTGCCTTTTCTGGCAGATAAATGAGGCACCCTTTCTGAAGCTGTTACATAAATTCAAGGTCTTATTTTCATCATACATCTTATAGTTGTTTATTTATCATATATATTTATTTACAAAGATCTTTAATTTATTTTATGAGGAACTCGCCAGACCTGAGATGCAGAACAGTTTAATGTGAAGGCCACGCCAATGTTAAAAAGAGAAAGAAGGTGCAGCTCAGAAAAATTGAAACTTGCAGGATCAGAACTTTAAGTTCCTAGGAGTTACACTAATTTTCTCCTGTTTAATCACAGGCCCACAGGACCAAAGATAAATGAAATCAGAAAGCCTTGAAAATAAAACTATTTGTATTTCATTATAGGCAAGTGGATCATGTTCACTGAGGAATAGCAGCGAAGTGTCCACAGTCCCCCTCGGTGTCACACAGTAAAGTGGAGCACAGACAGCTGCCTCCTTCTCCATGCAAAGTTCCCAAGTCACAGTGGCATCACTTACCTCGGTGCTCTTGCGTCTTATCACCTGCGGCACTTATTTTTAATCATATTCTGTTTTTTGAAATTACTTTCTTTTCTTATAATTTGACTTTTAAGGGATAATGATTCTTGTGTTGTACATTCATTCATTCATTTATTTCATTCCACCAGTATTAAGTCCCCATGAGACACATCAGTCAATATGACGGCTTGGGAGATACAGGGAAGGACACACTGATGAGGTTTCTGCTTTCATGGACCTTGGCATTGGGAGAGGAAACAGAGGCCAAAATATTGCCATACAATTGTCGGATTGCAATGGTGATAAGTGCTAAGAGGAGACAGCACCAGGAGCTGTGGCGTTAGAAGTGTCCTGTAAATGATTTCATCTCATGTCGTTACACCTTTCAACTCCCTCCTTTCATCTTACTTGAGGACACTTGATCTGCCCCACATACATCCCTGTCTTGTGGTGCTGTGTGTACTTTTTATTTTTTGTTTAATTTTTTCATTTTTAATTGTGAAATACACATAACATAAAATTTACTGTTATGACCATTTTTATAGTTCAGTACTGTTATGTATATTCACACTGTTGTGAAACATCTCTAGAACTTTTTCCTCTTGCAGAACTGAAACTCTGTATTCATTAAACAACTCTCCACTTCCCCCTTCCCTAGCCCTTGGTATCCATCATGCTACTTTTTGTCTCTGTGAACTTGACCTCTCTAGGTGCCTCATGTAAGTAGAATCACACAACATTTGTCTTTTTGTGACTGGACTATTTCACTTAGCCTAATGTCTTCAAAGTTCATCCATGTTGTAGTATGTGTCATAATATTCTTTTGCTTTAAGGTTGAATAATATTCCACTGTAGGTGTACATTCTACATTTTGTTTATCCATTCGTCATTGGACACTTGGGTTGCTGCCATCTCTTGGCTGTTGTGAATAATGCTGCTCTAAACATGGGCGTATAAATATCTCTTCAACACACTGCTTTCATTTCCCTTGGATATATACCCAGAAGTGGAATTGTTGGATCATATGGTAATTCTATTTTTAATTTCTCAGGAATGTGTGTGTATTTTGTACTTGGTTTCTGTTCTGACTACAGCCACATCGCCTCTGGCCAGTAGCCAATGCAGGGCTTGTCTGATCTATATTTGTTTCTTATTTTTATCTCCCTTGAGAAGATTGTGTTAAAACCATGGGCACTTCTGTTTGTTCTTTTCCCTTTCCTGGTCCACTCAGAACTTACCTACGTTCCCCAAGACAACCTCTTTGACTAGCGTATGTACACATTATCTTTTCTGGTCCTTAATTCATTAAATCATAGATCCCTAATTATGATAGATAAATGAATATAAGATTATCAGTGATACCTTGAATATCAAGGGAAATAAAAACTCTTTGTTTAAAACAGAATGTAGAAGTCATAAATGACAAAAAAGAATCAGTCCCATCAACCTCAAAAGCCCTTGGAATACCCCTGACTCTTTCCTTAGAGTTTCAATGATACTACTTTGCTCTCCAACCTGCTTTTAATTAGTTCTTCTTTTCCTCAAACTTCAGCATTCAAGATAATGAAAAAAGCTATTTCTTATTCAACTCTATTGTTTTTCTGTGCTGTTTCATTACCAGTTCGAAACAGCTGTTTTCTACTATTTTTCATTGCAAAGGTACAGAATTTCAATTACATTAAGATCCCTTCCAACCCTGGAATTCAATGATTTTATATTATAGAACAAGTAGGACTTTTAATGGCTGATTTAAAGAAGTTAATCACAGTTGATAACATCTTTTTTCTCTTCTTTGAGGCTTGAAAGCTAACCAGCTGGTATCTATTAAATACCTATTTATGACATAATTATTTTGTATGTAGGACCATCCAGACTATAAACTTTTTTTTGGTACTGGGCTGTTTTACACATAATCACCTCTTCCAAAGTGCCTGTTACAATGCCTTACACATAAGAGGTGTTCAAGGGATATCAGCTGAAGGATCGAAAGAAGGACATTCCACATTCTCTCCGGGCAATTCAGTTCAGTCAGTGGTTTGCAGCTTCTCGTGTCTTCTGTAGTGCAGCTGAAATCAATTTCTACTGACTTTGTCCTTTCTTAAGCTAGAAGGAGCTGATCGCCATCCTTAGTTTAAATGTAATTAGTTTTTATAAAGTATGGAATGCTAACCATGCAGAAAGGTACAGAGAATAATATGTACCCACCTTTTAGACTTAACAAATATTAATAACATTTTGTAATACTTGCTTCAGCTAGCTTTTTCCTTAAGAAAAAAAATTGTACAGTTGAAACTTCTCTCCACGGACTGCTTGTTCCATCTCCCTCTTTCCTTCACCAGAGATAAGCAACATTCTGAAGTGGGTTTGTCTGTTCCCATATTTTAATACATATGTATGTTTCCATAAACGTTATTGTTGGTTATTGTTTTGTGCATTCAAAGAGATATTAATAGTCGTGCATGCATCTGTTATGAACTGAAGCTCTTGCCCCTAATGTGACTATATTTGGAGATAGGTAATTACCTTCTTAACTTTAAGAAGGTAATTAAAAGTTAAATAAGACCATACTACTGATCCAATACCACTGGTGTCCTTATAAGAAGAGGAGATTAGGACACACAGAGGGACACCAGGGATGCATGCACACAGAGAAAAGGCCAGGTGAGGACACAGGAGAGAGAAGGTGGCCACCTTCAAGCTGAGGAGAGGGGCTCTGGGAGAAATCAAACCTAATAACAGCTTGATCTTGGATATACAGTCTCCAGAACTGTGGGAAAATAAATTTCTGTTGTTTAAGCCTCCAAGTCTGTAGAATTTTGTTATGGCATCCCTAGCAAACTAAAACACCAGTTACATTTGAGTTTCAGATAGATAAGAAATAATGTTTTAGTGTAAGTATATCCCAAATCTTGCAAGGGACATACTTATCCTAGAAAATTATTTGTTGCTGGTCTGAAATTCAAATTTAATTGGTGTCCTCTTAATATATCTGTCGACCTCAGCTCTGCTGGGCGTTAATATCCTGGACTTCCAGAGAGTGCCTAGGGGATCGTGGACTGGGTCCCAGTACTCTACTTTTCATATAAGAGAATTATAGATCTGAAAGTTAGAAGGCACCTTAAAGACCATGTAGAGGAGTAGCTCTCTGTTTTTCCACGTCCATGGTTTTTGAGGCTTGTAACACACTTCCACTCATAATAATGGCTGATGATAAGAGTTAATGGTATCTTAACTGGACTGTATGTGAGTATCAAATGAGGATCTGGGGCACAGGTGATGGTGGAGGTGGGGTGTGTTTGTGTTTCGGAGTGTGTGTATGAGAGAGAGAGAGAGAGAGGGAGAGAGGGAGAGAGAGAGAGAAGGATATGAGGGAAGAATTGAGAGGCACATATATTTTGAAAAATTATCCTAAGGAAGTACTGTTTGAGCTAAAATTTGGAGCTTGATTAAAAATTAACTACACGAAGAGAAATAGGATTGAGGAAAGCATTTCAGGCATTTCAGGCAATGGGAACAGCTTTTCCAAATGCCTCCGAGTGAGAGGGGCACGGGGTGTATGCGGGAAAACTGAAAGATGGGAGAGTGGCCAAGTGAAAGGGAAGAGTGATGAGCTGTTGGCTGGGGAGACAGGTGGCACCCCCATCCTGTAAGGCATAACATGCCATGCTAAGGATTTTAGATTTTCTGTCCTAACCACAATGGGGAGCCACAGAATGGTCTGAATCAGGGGAAAGACATGAACTGATTCTTGTTTTTATAAGAATGAGATTTGGCTCCAGTGGAGAGAGCAGATCTGAGGGGATATTATACAGGCAGTGAATGTCCCGCTGGAAGGTGATGTTGGGTTGGATGAAAAAGTTGCTGTGGAGATTCCGAGAGAGAGAGAGAGAGAGAGAAAGAGAGAGAGAGAGAGAGAGAGAGAGAGAGAGAGAGAGAGAGAGAGAGAGAGATTCGAAAGATCCTCGGTAGGTAAAATCAGTAGGACTTAATGCTTTGGAAGTGAAGGAGAGGTATGAATAAGGACATGTCTTAGGTCTCTGACTTATCTGGTTGGATGGTTAGCACTGCCAATCATTGGGATAGAGAACCTCGGTGCAGGATGGGCATGGAATTAGTTTGGAAATGATTATTATGAAGCATGTTTGAGACATCTGAACTGAGGACTTGGAGCTTGGTGATCCAAGTTTCAGGGGTGAATAAAAATGCCTGAGCACAGAGTTACAGGGTAAAGGGAAAACAGACACTAGGAATTCTGAATAGTGACTAGTTAATCTGATAAACCAATTCTCGAGCAAATCTCTGGAGAGGAGAGATTGCTCTTCTCTCTCCCAGGCAACATGTGCAGTCCTCTGGAGGACACTTTTACCCAAAGTGGTGGCTTTGATGGAAGAAATTTAGGTCATATGACAGGCTGTGGGGAAAGTATAATTGAGCAGGCAGGGCCTTGTGGTGTCTTATAAGCCACTTGTGGGTTGGAAGCTGCTTTCTGGGTTCCGTAACTACAAGAGCTATTCTGTTCCTTCAGTATAATGTGGCCTAGACAGAGGGTAAGCAGAGGGACACTTAGGACATTTAAATTCATGAATGCAGATTCAGCATCATCTCCTAGACCTTCTCCATCTTCTTCTACACCCCTGCCAGTGAGCCTGGAGGATCATCATGATGCTGCTATTTATTGAAGGTCTTACGTGTGTCACACATGTGTAACCCTTATGGAACATCTAGGATATAGATGTTATTAACCCCATTTCACAAATGAAAAAGGAAAGCTTGGAGAGGTCAAGTAATTCGGGTAATGTCACTTGGCTAGTAAGTGACACACTGGGGATTTGAATGTCTGACTCCCAAACAATGCCATCTCCCATTTGCTATACTGCCTCTCTTTAGTGCCAAGAATGAAGAAGGCCCTAAAATCTATAAGAAACTGAATCCTAAGACAAAGTTTCTGTTCTGTCCTCTAGAATCCTCTTTGGGATGTGGGAAAGCAGACTCAGATGTTTTGGAAACTTCATGGGACAGAAAGGGTTGTTAGGAACTGGCCTTTCTTTAACTAGAAAATTCAATTAACTAGAACACTCCATTCCCCATGTGCTCCTATTAATTGCCATTTCACTGTGCCACAGGGAACAAGTGAAGGGATTACTCTGGGGAAAGAATGAACAATGCAAAGTTTGAGGATCCCAGGGTTTTGAGGATAAATTATTGAGTTTTAGGTTTGGACTATCTGTGCTTGAAGTTATTACTGACTTTGAATTCAAAGCAAATGCCTCTCATGAGTTCTTTACATCAGGGTAACAGTGTTGGGAATGCTCACCATGCCTCCTGGAATTTGGAAGATTTTCTTGGTCATGTTGGGCTGGTCAGGTTTCTCATTTATTTCCCTGACACCCTTCTGGGTCCCCAGCCAGGTGGTGATTTGTCTTACCTTGCATTAAGACTGAAGACATCTTCATGTAATTATGACCTGATTGTTTGAATAGCCTTCTAGTTAAAAGCGAAAGAAAGAGGTGAAAAAGTCCAAATGCTTCTGAACCAACTCCTCAACTGGCCATGGGTTTTGTGCTCTTTTGGTTATTTTAAAACAAGACTTTCCATGGGAAAGAACATCCGGAAGGAATGCCCTGTAAGTGCATGCCCAGGTGTATCACCAAATCTGGAGATGCTCCAAGATGTAAGCTATCGAGTAGGGGGAAAAAGAGGCTTGTTGTTCTGCCAGGTCGTATCTTCAGCCTCAAGGAGGAAAGGGTCCAAATAATAAGACTACACATGGCAGCAACAGCCAATATTCTTTGCTCACTTGCTATGTGCAGGCTGTGCACTAAGTGCGTTTACGTTCTCCTCCCTTTTCATCTTCACAAGAACCCTCTTGGATGGGTGTTGTGTTGGACACTACAGATCCTCTGGGCCCCACATTTTGCTTCAGCTGCTAAATGTGGGGAAGAGGGTCAATGAATAATGCTTCCCTCTTTTGTTCCCTAGCCAGACTTTTGGAGCAGCTAGTGTCATAGCCCACGGAACTGACTTTGACCCCCAAGACAGAGATTTGGATTAAATACTCCCTTTTAGTTTCCCTGCCCCAGCTCCAGTGCAGATGTCTGACACAGGCAGCTGTCTACGTTGGGGCCTCACACGGTACCCCGTGAATGGTGATCACAAAATCATGTTCTGTTGATCTTCACCTTGTATCTTATTCACTGGGAACTCTGGAAGTTTTGAACAGACTCATAGGTTGGGAGGTTTTGAGAGGTTGAACATATCAGAGTCTGTGGTTTCCCCAGCCATGTTCTCCTCAAAGTGAGTGGCAGGCTTTAGTCTGCTCTTCCTAGCTTGGTACGTTATGACCCCCAAGTCACAGATTAGGAAACTGAGGCTTGGAGAAGCTTTGTAAGTAACTTGCCAAAAGCCAGATAGGTACTACATGGCAGAACTAGCATTCATAGCCAGGTGTTCCCCACTCTGGATAATGGGTTGTAATCACTATGCTTCTAACACTTCCCTTGGGGCGGGGGTGTTTTGCAAAGCCCACTTCCAGGAATACAAGACAAAGCAGCTCAGCTGAGACATCTCAAAGGGGAATCTGTCCCTAGGAACTTAGGGATTCCTGTTATCAGAACTTTAGGCTCTGTATCCCCTCTGCTTGTTATCGTGCTACCCCTTGTCTGTTGCAGCATAGAAACTGAGTGTCACCCTTAACATGAAAAGGCCTTGTGTGCTTGTTTTTAGGAGCAGGGGAAAGAAGGTGCTTCCCTGTGTGTAGCCAGGACTATAGGAGAAGAGGGAGAGGAGAGTAGGTGGGGAAGGCCATGGGCAGAGGGCAGGAAGGTGGCGGAGGACGTGGGCTGAATCTCCAAGGGAGGGAGGGTTGTGGTGCAGCTCTGGGCTTAAGCAGGAGCCCAGGCCATGGTAGGAAGCCCAGTGTGGCCCAGGCCGGCTTCATGGGTGGTGATATTTGCAGAGCCCCCTGTCTAGAGTGGCCTTGTACTTGCTTTTAGACTCTACTGTTGCAGTCTTGAAATTCTTAATTTTTGAGCAAGGGAACCTATATTTTTGTTTCGTTGCAGGGCCTCCAAATTATGTCCGGTCCTGGCGTGAGGTTTCCTAACACCTTATTTACCCAGCAGTGCCCATCGGCGGCCTCCTACTGGTGGGATTTCAGCTGTGTATTAAATAGAAAAGGACTGCTTCAGCAGCGGTGGGAAGAAAAGAGGAGTTCAGGGTGAAAATGTAAATTCCACAAGGAGAGAGAGGTATAGTTTCAATTTCTGCTAATTTTTAAAGGGCGAAATGTAGTAGTCTTTCTTGGGAACAGGTTTCACTGGGGCTGGAGAGAGACTGCTAAATCCTATCTGGAGCTGAAGGTGGGAATGATGGGTTTGGTGGGATGGGGGCAGATACCACCAACCCAGGAAAACCTGGAAGGGGGAGGGAAGGGCTGAATCAGTGGCAGCCGCATCTATGGGAGACATCTGTGAATCTCACTGCTTTCCTGAGAGCTCCTTTTATACTCAACTAATTTATATTAAATTCTGTTCCCCAGACTCCTTTTACTCTGAGCTTTGGTCATCTTTTGTATTATGGAGATAATAGAGAACTCAAAGGGTGAAAGTCAGGATTAAATGATCTAACCCGTGGGAAACACCAGGACATCCTGAGCACTGCTGGGTCCTCAGTCGATGTTGATGGTGGTTTCCTTTCTCTCTTACGTCATCAAATGAGCTCTGAGCTCCAGAAAGGTGGAAAGCCTCCTGTATTTATCTGGGTAATTTGGGCCAATGCCTCGTATTTACAGGAAGAGGGGTATTCGAGTATAAATGACCAGGTCTGGCACTTTACTTGAAGGTGGTGACATGTCTGACAACTCTTTGGTGATCTTAAAGGCACAGCTTCCAATTATAAGTTTGTTCCAGCTGAGCAAGAGATTTTTCTAGGTTGGAATAGTTCCTGGAGAGCCTCCCTGAAATTTCTGTAGAAGCTGCGGTGTTACTCTCAACAGATTCAATTGCTTTAATTTAACCTACATGAGTAATGCCTGGGGGGGATTCTGTTCCAGGGATTCTGTTCAGGGGATCCATCTGTGTCACACTGGGTATCACACTGGGGCCTCTCCGGGATGTGTGTGTGCGTTTGTGTGCATGTGTGCACACATGGGTCAGTTTTGCTCTTTTATTATTTAGTCTCATAACCTGTTACTTGCATGTAGTCAAAGAGAAACAGAATGGACTCCATGTTCTTTCAAAAGCAAATATTCTTATAAGCACGTTCTCCTTTATTTTATTCACTGTAATTTTCTCTAGTGGTAACAATGTAATGTAAGACATGCAGATTAGTCAAAAAAGGCTTTACCCTAATCAGCTCCACTTAGTGAGTGGGTGGAGGGGGCATTTTTGAGTAGTATCTTCTTCCTGTTTAAGTGTTAAAATGTGTCTCATTTCTCAGTTTACATCAGACTAGAACTTATAGGTTATATGAATTTCAAATAAAAACCAAACCCAAACAAAGCAAAATAAATTGTTCCAGGTTTTCAAGTTCTTCTTTCTACTTTAAAAATTATGATCTGTTTCTATATTTATTGTTAGTATATTAGAATGTGTAAATTCACAAAACAGAAAAAACAGGAGAGAAAAATCTCATGTTATTTCTTCCCTTCACTGAATTCTACTTCATTCTTTATACTTTTGATACATATTTTTCCCCAAATGATATTACACCACACATTCTATTTTCATATCCTCTTTTTAAAAAGATAAATATATGAGGCGAGATTCACAGGGTCCAGGTGTTAGGATATGGACATATCTCTTTTGGGGGCCACCATTCAACCTACAACGACATCTGTTGATTTTCTTCTGTCTTTCAAGTTGAGATCTTCCTGGTTCTTGGTATAATGAAGGATTTTCAACTGAAACCTGGATATTTTGGATATTATATTGTGAGACTCTGGATCTTATTTAAATTTTCTGTTTAGCAGGCTTTTTTCTGACACTGCTCCAGCAGAGGAGAGGGTGTACTGCTCATTATTGCTGTGTGTGGTTATAGTCCAGCTTCTCCTCCGGCCTCATCAACACCCCAGGGGTGGGGGTGGGGGTGGGGGGAGACTCCTTGTTGCTGCTGGGTGGGATGGGAGCTCAGGGTCTCCACCAGGCCTCTGCTGATTCTGCTCTGGCTGGGAGGGGCAGAGTGCCCTAGTACTGCACCTCGCATGGCCTCCAATGACACTGTGGGAGGACAACTCATTACAGCTGGGCCTACTCTCCTTTAGGCCTCCTCCACCATGGCCACAAGAGGGAGGGGAAGGGGGCCTTGTCTCCACCAGGTGGGGGTGGATGTCTAGATTCTCCACTCAGCCTGTGCTGGTAGGGGTGGGGCCACAGTTTTTCTGGGGTGTTTGACTAGAGTAGAGTGGTTATTGTCTAAAACTTTTTGGCCTGTTAGGATGCCCCTTCCCCAGTCCTTTGGCTGGAGAGAGCGGGCTTTTGTTTGGGTTTTTCTGTCTACATGTACTGGCCTCTCTACCACCCAGTCCAGGATTCATGAGACAAAAAGAAAGCTCAGGTCCCAAGTTCCCTAGCCAACCTGCCTTCTTTCCTACTTCTTTCAGAGTCTTCTTGTGTTTTGTTTTTTAAATATATTGTTCAGAGTTTTTAGCTGTATTCAATGGAAGGAATGGGGAAATTGGTGTTTATATGATATAAAGAGTATTTACTTTTTTTTGGAGTCAAATCTTTATTTATCTATTTATTTTGCTTTTGGTGTCATACTTCCCCTCCTAAATATCATATACATTTTTCATCTATTTTCCAATGCTTTCATAATTTCATCTTTATATTTAACTCTTTAAACAAGTATTTATCACAGTATGGCCTGTAGACCTCAGTTTCTGAGATTCACCTAAGAATTACTGAATCAGAATCAGCTTGGGAGTTTCTTTTTATACAAACTCTCCAGGTCATCAAACATATGTCAAAATTTGAGATCTATTGCTTTATCCATTCAAAAAAAATTTTTACGTAAGTTATAAGGCAGGCATCTCACCTATTTTTTTCCCCTAAGTGGTTAGTCAATTGTCTTAAAATCATTTATTAAATTATTCTCTTTTCTTCACTGATTTAAAATGCCACAATGATAAAATATTAAGTTAATATGTACAAATATAAATATTTGAGTCTCTTTCCAGATGTTCCATTCTGCTTCATTGATCTGTCTGAGCATTCTGGCGCCAGTAACTTACTCTCTTTAATTGCTGTAACTCTAGTCTGTGTAGACTTCTGAATACTGCCCTGCACCAGCCTCTAAAAGCTTCATAAGAAACCATTTGTGAGGAGAAAATTAGATGACTCATATGTGAAGATGCTTTGTAAATTGCAAAGCTCTCTGGCCTCTCAACCCGCCCCTGACACCAGCACTTCCTAAAACACTGATCTCATTCTGTCCCTTCCTGACTCCAGAGCTTTACTCAGAAGATGAAGCTCATTATCTTGGCATTCAAGGCCCTGCCTCCACAACCTGGTCCACAACCTTTTCAAAAGGACCTCCCACTCGCCTTCAATAAAATCCTCTTCTTTCATCAGGTTTATCAGTTATCTGTTTTCCAGACTTGCCTGACATATTTTTTATATTTGGTTTTATTGTTGTCCCCACCTTGAAGTTCATCCCTTAAAAATTACTTACCAACCTCCAAGGCCAAAGTCCTTCCAGAAAGCTTTTTATCCAGCTTTCTTCCAGCTTTCCTCATAGCATTCACTTTCTACTTAGCATACATTGACCTATGACAGCTCTCATAGGATGCAATTACCTTTGTTATTTATGATTTCTAGAGCGTATATATCATCTCACTCAATGATACTGTAGTATGTTTACCTACAGAGGCTTGGCCTTCTTCTCTGTATGCCCCTGTGTTTCCCCTAACAAAGTGTGATGCACCCAGTAGACATTCACTCAGTATCTATTAACTGGCTAAATAAAGGAAGGGTAATATTAGATCTCAGTGAAAGCCCATGATTGATTCGTGTTGCTCAAACCCAAGCAGAGGACTGATCACGTTGCTTCATCTATTTTCAGGTATGTGTTCAGTTCAGAGCAAAATGACAAGTCGACCCTGTGTTCTGAGACAATGCTGCTGTATATTAACCAGCTAAACAATGATCTTATGAGACACCATGATCCTGGAATTTCTTCTTTAGATCCCACAAATTTCTTCTTTAGATCCTTACAAAAATCTTCCTGCTGCTCAGAATGATCTCTCTCAGACAGAAAAGGGATTGTTATAGAGATGCTGTAGTTGTCTTTCTCATAATCCCCTCAGAGGGAATTTACCCACCTAAATTAGCCCCTGATGCCTTAAATGCCATGGTTTTTATTACTTGCTCCAATTCCTCCATGGCCGCAGCTGATTGGACCAATCGAAGGGCACATAGTGATGAGCTGGGCCAATCAGGTTATTGCTCTGGTAAATAGAAATGAAGAAACACAGAAGATAGTTAGTTGCCTGTTGGATATGGGTGCTGTTGCTGGGAGGTGTTGTAAGAAGAATCAGGGCCATGGGGGCTATAATGGCAAAGAGAAGCCAAAACATTGAAGACGGGGAGAGAAAGAGAGAATGGCCCTGATGGAGAATGAGAATGATTCCTTTGGTGGAGAGAAGGCAAGAATATCTGTTCCCGGAGCTACACTGTTTCTAGAAATACTCTCTATTCAAACTCTCTTCAGCTAACCTCTTGTTCCTTAATACTGGGCCTCCTCTAGTTCTGTCCTTGACTTTTCATGAGATCATTTGAGCTTAATAATAAACCTCACTTCTCTTGACCATACTTGAGGGAACAGGGTACCTCTGTTCCTTTCAACCAAATTAGCCTAGATAAAATAGGTGGTAGTGGGGGAATGGTGATTAGCTGTTTTTCTATCTAGAGAATGTATATTTAGTTGTAGTATAAGTTACTATAATTAAAGTACTATAAGTTAGAATCACTGGATAGACTTTTAAAAAACATTGCTTTCAATAAGATTTTAAGCTTTTAATACTTTTTCATGAAAAGTTCAAACATATAGACCAGTAGAAAGAATAGGATAGACATCCATCAATCTACCACCTAGATTTAATAATTATTAACATTTTTCCATATTTGCTTTATCTCTATACTTCTTTTTTGTTGCTGAGGCATTTTAAAGTAAGTTACAGATATTATAACACATCTCCCTGAAATACTTCAGCATGCATCTCCAAAAGAGTATTTTTCTCCATAACCGCATTACCATTGTCATATATCACATAATTCAGTATTTTCTTAATATCAGTAATAACCTGCTCATATTGAAATAGTCCAGATTTTCCACAAAATGTCTCTTGTAAATGTTTCATTTCAAGCTAAGATACAAAGATGACACTGTGTTGGATTGTTAATGTTATATCCTTTAGATCACTCTTCATCTAAAATAGTATCTTCCCTTTTTTTTTTAATGGAGAAATTAGGTCAGATATCTTGTAGAATGTCCCACATCCTAGATTTGTCTGATGGTTTCCTCACAGTCTTGTTTATCTTGTTTCTCTCTTCCCTGTAATTCCTATACAATGATGTAAGTTAAATTTAAAAGCTCTGTTAGATTCAAGTCAAATATTTTTAGTGATAATACCTCAGAGGTGGTGATGCTGTGCATTTCATATTCCATGTTAGTGGGGGGCACGTAATGTCTGGCCGGCTGTCCCACTGTTTGTGATGCTGTGTTGGTTACTCTGCTCAAGATGGTGAGTGCCAGATCTCTGCATTGGAAAGCAAGATATATCCCCTTTGGTGATTAGCAAATAAGCTGTGGGCGATATGATCCAGTTTTCCATTAACGTGCTACCTAGTGATTTTAGTATCCTTTCCAGAGTGGATGACTTTTTTCACCAACTGACATTTTCTGACAATAGAGCAGGCTATAGGCGGACTGAGAAGAGGATCCATGAAGTCTCCTTTATTAGAGATTATCATGCATGTTACCATTATTATGATTATACTTACCATTATCTATTGCAACCTAACAAACTGTTCCAAAATATAGTGACTTCAAACAACCATAATTTTATTATCTATCGTGATATCTGTGGGTTAGGGATTCTGGAGGGGGATGGGTAGGAGCTTCTTGTTCAGGGTCTCTTATGTAGTTGTTGTCAGATGGGGCTGGAGCTGGAAAAGCAGGAAACCAGAATGTCTGGGGGCTGGCCAGATATTCTCTCTTGGTGTCATTTCAGGCCCTCCCTAACAGCATGGGCTGGCTGGTGTTTCCCCATAGCATGGCAGCCTTGAGGTGGTAGGACTTTCTTACATGGTGGCTACTATGATTTGAATGTTTGTCTCCCCCCGCAAATTCATATGTTGAAATCCTAACCCCCAAGGTGATAGTGTCAGGAGACGGGGTCTTTCGGAGGTGATTGGGTCATGAGTGTGGAGCTTTCATGAATCGGATTAGTGTCCTTATAAGGAGAAGCCCCAATGAACTCACTCTCCCCTTGTCCCATATAAGTACACAGAGAGAAGCTTCCATCTATGAATCAGAATGTGGGCCCTCACCAGACATTGACTCTACTGGTGATTTGATCTTGGATGTCCCAGTTTCCAGAACTGTGAGAAATAGATTTCTGTTTTTTATTAAATCACTCGCTCTGCTTATGGTATTTTGTCATAGCAGCCTGAATGGAATAGGACAGTGGCTAAGTTCCAGCTTGTTTCCAATGATCCAAGTGGAAATGGCATTGTCCTTTGGGACCTAGCCTTGGAGATCACGTAGTACCACTATCGCAGTGCTTATCTTGGTTGATTGGTCATGAAAATTGGTCCAGATTCAAGGGGAAAGAACATACATTTCCCTTCTTGACAGGAGTGTCAAAAATTTTTCAGACATGTTTTAAAACCAGCACATTATTTTTATGAAGTAAACGTGTGTACACCTGCATTTACTGAAATTTGCCTTTTTTATAAAAAGGATTTGAGGAATTAGTGATAAAAATATATAGAAAAATTAAAAGTAAGACTGAAACAATAAGCAATAAAAGGATCAAAGAAACAGATGCACCAGGTACCTGGACTGATTCTAGTTCCTTCAATTAAGTACTGTATTGACTTCTGGGCAGTGAAGGTAAAGCAAGCATGAAGGACTTTGGTGTTTGTAGCTCTAGTTCCTGAGTAAAAGGAAATTTACAACTTTATTTAGGGGGCCACTTTTCCCCCTTGACACTGAGTTTTGGGAAGACTCTATTGAATAGATCCTATCATCAGGACCTATGAGAAACAGAATAGTCAATGCCTGGCTTTGGTTGTTCAAAAGATAGAGAAAAGCTCTTTAGGTGCACATTTGCGATATCATTTCTATGTGACAACAGAGATATGAATACCAGTACTACCTTTTAACTCATTTCCACAAGGGAGCTAAGATATGATGTGAGTTTGATGCTTTCTGAAGATCTGATGCCTGCTCTAATAGGGTCTGGCTCAGGGGACCCAGAGTAGCGATTTGTCAACCCTGGCTACTTAGTTGAATCACAAGAGTGAGGGGCACCTCTTACAAGCACTCAGACAAATTGAATAAAATCTGTGGGCACAGGGTGTGGGCATCAATATTTTTTAAAAGCTCCTCAAATGATCCCATGTGTAGTCAGGGTTGAGAACCATTGCTTTAGAGCAGGACTCAGTAAACTTTTTCTGAAAAGGGCCATATAGTAAATATTTCCAGTTTTGTGGTCATACAGCTTCCATGGCAACAATTCAACTCTGCCTTTGTAGCAGGACAGCAGCCACAGACAAGCATTGATGAATGGGCGTGGCTGTGTTCCAATAAAACTTTATTTATAAAAACAGGCAGCAACTGGATTTGGCCTGTGGATTTGCTGACTGACCCCAGATTTGGGGAACCAGTTATATTACCGTTCTCTTTAATAGCATCATCCTTGTATGTAGAGCCTCAGATATGCAGATACAAAAGAATGGAATGCTTTTATGACTATTGTGGCAGACACAGGCATTTTGAGTAATAATTTAAATTATTCTTTGTCTCTTTTTTAAAAGGAAGAAGGTTAATTCACAAGCATATGTATTTGTTTGCATAGACTCCAACTTCCAGCTCTCCTCCCATGCAAATCTTCTGTCCTTGTGACATAGATCTTTGAAATGAGCAGTGACCTTAAAGGTTGCTCCCTCCCCTGCCCCTGCAGAAGGGCTGTGACTTTCTGGGCATTGCCAGGATACCACCAGAAGGGCAGGACCAGAACTCAGGCCTCAAGTTCCCCACCTAAAGGTCAGCTGACTCTTCCCCTCTGCCTCCCTCCCCTCTGCATTTACACCCAACTCTCATGTTCCAATTTCCTCAAACACTAAGGAGTCCACTGACCCAGTTCTCTGCTATGGATGCCGGGCCTTGGCATAGCCTTGATTTGTTTCCTCATCATTGTAGATCAATTGAGGATACAGTAATGCATTGTCCTGCATTCTCCACACTGCCCTCTAATAGTTGTGTCCCATCTCACTTCTCACTCAGCAATACATTCAGTCCTCAATTAAGGATGATTCAACTTAGGATTTTAAATTTTATGATGGTGAGAAGGCAATACACAATACACTTCTCTGCTTATTAAGGCTGGACAATATGTATTCAGTAGAAACTGTGCTTGTTTAAATTTTGATTTTTTTCCTGGGCGGTGATATGCAGTCTGCTACTCTCTCATGATGTTGGACAGCGGAAACAAGCTGTAGCTCCCAGTCAGTTATGCAATTGTGAGGGTAAACAACTCATACTGTACTCTATAGAGTACTGTATTCAATAAATCCCAGGAGATATGGAACACTTTATTATGCAGTAGGCTTTGTGTTAGATGTTTTTGCCCAACTGTAGGCTAATGTAAGTGTTCTGAGCACATTTAACACATTAACTGCCATGGGAGTTGTATTCAACTCAGGCTAGTTTTGAGCCTGGGGCCCTTGTGAAGCAAACCCTGCAGTTGGTTTGTGAAAATCTTACTTGTTGATGTTCTTATTGTTACAATTAATATTGACAATTTAATTCTGAAAATGTGGATTGTGTTGCATATAACTCCACCCACAGAAAACAATAAAAAATAACAGATTAGAAAGGATCATTTTGTTTTAATAGAACATGGTAGCCTCAGGGAATTTTGTTTTTCTAGTGTGCCAGTCAATGTGTTAAGGTAGGTTAGGAGTATTAAATGCATTTTGACTTATGATATTTTCAGCTTACGAGGGGTTTATTTGGATGTAACCCCATTGCATAAGTCAAGGAGCATGTGTATCCCTTCTGATCCAAGTCCAAAAGCTTCCTTTTCCTCTTGAAACCCATTCACTTCTCTGCTTGTTATGGCTAGACAGTCTTCCCCTACTCACAACCTCTCCCCAAACCTGTTTCACTCAGGATCACAAGCCCCTATCCTCTCCTGGCCCCATTTCTAGGCCTCTCTCTATTCTTTTAGCTTTTTAAAAAAGACAGTCCTCATTGTGTTACTGTCAGCGCGGGCTTAATCCTGGGCCGGTTTCCATCTGTGTAATGTTTTGCATAATCTCATCTGCTCTCACAATTTTGAATTCCAAAAATACTCACACAGCTTCCTTATCTTTGCTTGGTATTTTTTGCAGTTGCCCACTAGCTAAAATAGTCCATTTAGAATTCTTGTCATATGTCAAAGAATTTAGAGAAGAGTGACTTGTTCACATTTTGACTGCATTACTAAATAACTTTGTGCTGTATTAATTAGCCCTCTTTGCCCTTATAACTTTTTCTTTTAGTTAGTGGATAAATTTTCAGTTGTATTAGGTATAAGAATTGTTAAATGAAAAGGTATGAAAATTTGGGGCATCTTGATTTCTTTTGATCTTAATTACTGACTGTATTCAGTGTCTAGGTAGGATTCTTATGGGGCAAACACTACGTACATTTCTACATTAAAAAAAGACTAATTCAAAAATAATGAAATGTAATTTCTTATCTGTTAAATCAGCTTTAATAAAATAATTATTTTCTGTCTTGGTAGTAACTTGGCAACATTGAAAGGTATATGTTTACAATAAAAAAGTATATCATACTATGTTTGAACATAATTAAAATGTTTAGAGAAAGAACATGAAACTATTTGGATGCAAGGATCAGGAGTTGGGATGTGGAACCTTGTAGCATTGGGCTAGTTAAAAGATTAGATTTAGATTTTCTATATGTTGATTTAATTCTGACATTTTTATTAGGCACATATTTTTAACTGAACCAAAGACTCTGTCTCCCAATGTTCCAACTATTACATCTTCCCACCAAAACTTTTTAGTGGAAAATAATGAGAAGAAAGGGGCAAAACTATGTGACTGCACTCAGGATAGCTAGTCACTGGTCTGGATAGTTTTCTCTGAGAGAAGTAGGAAACCAAAAAACAGACTATGATGGATGTCATCTTCAAAGTCTGTGCTGTCTACTGTAATTTTACATAAAAATACCTCAATCAAGATGAAAGTGTACCTGAAATCTTATTGCATTTTTCCACATTTGATCTCTTCCAGCATTGGCCAAGCCAAAAATTTACTGGAGATTTGAGTTTTCCAACAATTAGCTGCCTGTGTTTTACATGTAAACAAACAAGGATTCTCAGGCTTGGCTTAGCCATTATGAAAATTAATTATACTGAGTTGATTGAGTTTTGTGAGTTGACTGAATTTTGCACACATAAGAAGAAGCAAGTAAAACTTTGTACACCTTGTGCAATAGTTGGGGAAAACAGAGATATGTTCTGGCATCATATCATTTCCTGAGTTCTTTAGTAACACCACACTAACTTCCTCAGCAAAAATGAGCAGATTATTTGGAGAGAGAAGTAAGGAACTTGGTTGCAATTGAAATCCTTTTGGTTAAGAAAAATAAAAGGTAATGTTGGGCCACTGAACAGTCTGGGAACAGTCATGCCACTGTCTTTTGCCTCTTACAGACAAGATAAAATCATGAGTAGATGAGGTTAAGGAGGATTTCTTTGAGTTGCCAGCAAAGCTCTGTTTCAGTTATCTGTTGATATGAAAGACAAAATCTCAACATAATTGCTTAGAATAGCAATGACATATGATTCTGACATTCTGAGAGTCAGGGATTGGGGCAGGGCTTAGCTGGATGGTTCTTCTGCTCTGTATGATGTTGACTGGGTTGCTCATGTAGCTGCACTCAAATGGGAGCTCAGCTCAGGTTGAATATGTAAGATGGCCTGTCATCCTCCAGGACTTTTCTCAGTTCCAAGCATTGATAAGACTATGTTTTTCTTTAAAGAACCCAATTTAAATTATTATATAAATGTTATTAATCACTAAATAATTAATATTTGTGCTGTTTTTAAAATAAATAAAATGATGAATATAAAAGAATTTTATAAATGGTAAAATACTACAAAAGATTAAGTTCTGGCTTGATGGAAAAGCATAATTGAAAGGCTTCTAAAAAATGTAAAGCTCAGGGGTCCTTATCCAACCTAGGAGAAAACTGAGGCTCCTGTAAGTACTTGGATTATTTAAATTCATTGTTTTTAAATTTTAGGTCATTACGTCTGTGTTTACCATGTTCACAGAGAAAGGACTAGAAATACCTTATAACTCCCAGCTAAGTGATTACTGCTTTTCTTTACCTTCTGATCATATGGATAAATGCTTGAGACTTAGCAGTTATTCTGGAAGAAAATCTAACCTGTTGGTGTTCTTTGTCATAATCCAGAGGTTCTTGCCTTTGGCACTAGTGAAATTTTGAGCTGGAAAATTCTTTGTTGTAGGGGGTTGTCTTGTGTATTACAGAACATTTTGCAGTATCCCTGGCCTCTGCCCACTAGATGCTTGTAGCATCCCACGCCCTGCACAATTGGGACATCCAAATGTGTCTCCAGACATTGCCAAATGTTCTCATTGAGACCCACTGCCATAATCTAAGGCACTGACATTTCTCAGGTTGCAGCTCCTCAACTGTCTACACAATAATGCCTTAGAATTAACTCTTTTTCCAACCAAAAACTAGGGCATAGGTCTGATAAAGGATTCCCTTTCCCCAGTTTGTACATTCAGATATATAAAAAAGTTTTCAGTTATGAATTAAATGTATAAAATTAAAATTGAATTTGGTTACATACATTGTATAGATCACCTTTATCAAAAACAATTAAAACCCAATTGATTTGGATAATTGAGGATGTGTGGTTCATAGGACTTTTATTGAAAACCTAAACTAATAACTGTTGGCAAATGTCAGGTGTTATCTTTTCACCTTATTTCCAGTTGGGGTGGAACCCAACTGGAGAGGTGATGTTAAATAACAGCGTGTTTATAAAATACAAAGTTAAGCAGAGATTTGGCAAAATGTCTAGCTGATTTGAAACAAGTAGACCAGAACTTATTCAGTTTAAAAACACTTCCTGACTCAAGTATTATCCAGACTGATTTTTTACACTAATCAAATTGTTTAAAGTATTCATTTCACTTGGTATTGTGTCAAAACAGCTGAAGTGTCTGATAAATTATTCTTCTAGTTGTTTATGACTCTGAGCGTATGTATTACAAAACTGAATTTGATCTGACAGTTTCCATCTCTTTTTCCCATGTGAATGATAATGTTGATGGAACTATAGAAGCTACACCAACAATGAAATTAAATAATTTCAAGGTTTCTTGATTAGCAAATCCAGGCAGCACCAGAAAGTGCCTGGGGAGGCAAAGCAGAATGTACCCAAATGCTTCGGTCTCTGTTGTTCAATGGTGGCTAAAAGCCAGTCAACTCACATTTATTTCTCCTTCAATTTCATAAATGGACCTGAAAAAGTTTTGCAAATAAATGCACATAGCATTTTCATACATACACAGGTGCTTGAATTCTCTTTTTCATTTGAATTTTTGAGCTTTTCCAAATACAAGTACCTACACTATGCCAATATGCTTGTTCTGCTCATTTGGAAAAGCTGCCTGATGGTTTTCCCTGTGGTATTTTGAATAACTACTACATGGAGATGCTAAATAACTCTCAGGTCTGTGCAAGTTAATATCTCTGCTCACTTCTTAATAAAATATAGTTGAAATCTCAACCAGAAGATGTTATCTATTGTCTGACATATACTTGACAGTGATAATGAAATGCTGCCTGCTTCATCCTTAAATTTTGAAGTTGTAGCCATGTTAAATAATTTTGGCATTCTGGTTTCCTGTAACTTTTTTTATTTTGTATAAATTTAAAAATCATTGTGTCCAACTGATGTGAAATAAAGACTTGATATGGTTAAGGCGAATTTGGTGACATAATCACACTTAGGTATTTATCATCTTGATAACTTGCCTTCTGTCCAGTGACCTCTTCTTCTTTTCCTTCCCACCCCTACCATGACACTTGATGCTGAGCATCTGTTCTGATCCTCCTAAGTCTGCCACACATCTGGATTTGAATTACCTTTAATTGTACCCTCAAGGAGCCCAATTTTCTCTGTAGAAGAATTGTCCTACAAAGTTCCATAGTTATATAAGAATAAGGTCCATTAATTTCTCTGTTGATTTTAATTTCTCCTAAGTATCAGATCTTTGGCAAAAGTATAAAATTTCACTGACTAAGACAGAAAGATGAAGAAGCAACATTCCAGATCAGAAATAATTTATATAAAGAGACAAATTATTGTGAGCAGTGAGGACATTTGGTCCTCTAAACCAGAATGTTTTTAGCCCAGCCACACAAAGTAGTACATGCTCAGGCTCAAATAATAATAATAATAATAATAATAATAATAATTTCCTGTTAGACTTTTCTGGAAGGAAGATGAGTTTGGTAGAGGCACTCACTACCTTTGTTTCCCTGAGGACTGTCTTCAATTCAGGGTTGCAATGTCTGATATTTTGGAGAAATGAATTGCTGAATCCATTTTAGATAGCTGCATATAAAGATGAAAAGGGCTTCTTGTGTAAAGACAAGAAAGGTCTGTCCTCACCTCAAATTCAAGAGTCATAGAGCCCCCTAACATTTTCCCTCCAAATGGCCAATGAAAACTTGATATTGTTAAGATCAACAAACTCGATTGAATGTTTTATTCCAGTGTGTTGCACAGAGTAGGTGTTGAGTAGTTATCAATTAGTTAATTAATCTGGCATTTAAAGTTGAATATTTTGTGAAAGCTCTTTAGATTGCTGACTTCACTGCTTCTTTATCCTTTTCATAGTTTAAGATTAGGGGTTATTTTAGGCAAAATCTCAAGGAGACATTTGCTTCTTAGTGGGTCTTTCACAGCTATGGGGCCCTGTCTTCACTTTCTCGAGTTCAGGGGTATCCTAAGGCTCTCAGCACACTAGGTAGCATGGGACTGGGAAAAGTGAGTGAGAGTATCCTACAGGATATTTCTTCAATCTACTAAAGAATTCTCCCTGCTTTTCTAGAGCATGCATTTTTAACAGGGGAGATATTGTCCTTGAGGGGGTAAAATTGATTCTTAGGAGATTAAAAAATTTTAGATATTTATAATGGTTTGTGCCCTACCCCCAAAAGCTCAACGTTACATGACAAAAATTATATTTCTCAGCACTTAATTTCTCTCATTAGGGAGAAATTTAATTTCAAATTAAAATGTATTAATTAATTAAAACTAGCCTTAAATTTATTTTTTTCTCCTTTGGGGGATAAGAATGAAAAAAAAAAAGGCTGAGAAACTTTGTTCTAGAGCACACACATCTTCTGTGGGTTTGAAAACTGGTCATGATAAACAAATGTGCATTCTTTTATCACCCAACACTTAAAAAAGCTTCCTCACTGTGGCTCTTTGTAACATGAACTCTTGGGAAAATAAATGGGAAAGCATCTTCTATAGATACTTCACACACACAACCGAATGCTGTACCAGCCCCAAGTCTCCTCACATCCCACCATATATCCCCAAATCTTCCATCTTCCATCTCTTCCAAATGAAAGCTTTCTCTAAATGGTCAATAAGGGCCAGACTTTGAAAAAGGCAAGTCCTAATTTGGACCAACTGTAAATTTGTTATTTTCCCCCCTCCCTCAGAAATGTTCATATAATTCCTTCTAGGTAGACACAGTTTCCTGAGGCAGCTGCCTCTCTCCCTGGTATCCCCAGCTGGGAGTTAACTGCCCTTGACATTGGAGAAAATGTGCAAATAACTCTAGTAATCCGTGGGGCCCCATCATGACCTCCAATCAAGTATTCATTCTTTCCCTGGGCACCCACACCCAGTGATAGCTAAGTCTAGACTTACCTGGCCTATCTCATGAGAGTCCTTCAGCAAAAAGATGAGGCTGTTGGATATTATGTTCTTTTTATAAACAACAACAAAAATCTCAGCTAACATAGATCTCAGTGACTTACCTAAGATCACATAGATAGTAAGTCGCAAGGTCAGAATCGCTGTCCCCTAACAATGCACACACCAGAGTGTTAGGTCCCTTGTTGCTCACCATCACATTCCCAGGGCACATAGCAAAGGTTCAAACAGTATTTGTTACTAGAATACATTTCTTTGAGCCTGGGGCTATCAGATCACCAATGCAAAGCAAGAAATTCTCCAAAAAATATGGGGCCATTTATCTGTCCCATAGTTGGTTTTACACTGGGAGCTACATCCTTTATTTTTAAGAGGCATAACACAATAGCTGTGGCAACTTCTTAAGCACAAAGCTTACCAAAATTTCTGAGGGATTTGCCATGGACTTCAAGGAGAGCATATTGTCTTCTGTTATACTGCACTTCAAATATATTAAGTACAGTTAGTGCTAAAAGACAAGGTCTTCTTGTTATTTGTGTCTTACATTAGGAGTCACAAATTGTACACACAGGTGAGGATACTCTCATTTATGTTTTCAATAGTTTATACACAACACAAATGTACTTGCTATGGTCTGAATGTTTGTGTGCCCCCAAAACTCATGTGTTGAACCTAATCCCCAAGGTGATGGTATTAAGAGGTGGGGTCTTTGGGAGGTGATTAGGTCATGGGGACAGAACTCCAAGGGAACTCATTCACCTCTTCCCCCTTGTGAGGACACAGTGAGAAGGCACCAATTATGAAACAAGGAATAGGCCCTCACCAGACACCAAATCTACCTGCACCTTGATCTTGGACTTGCCAGCTTCCAGAACTGTGAGCAATAAATTTCAGTTGTTTATAAACTCCATGGTTTATAGTATTTTTGCTATTGCAGCCTGAATAGACTGAGACAGTGCTAAATAAGAATATGTATGAAGTCTAGAAGATAGAAAATGCCCCCCCCCCCAATTAATTTCACTTCTCTTGAAAATCAATCATTTATTGTGGTAGAGGAGGAAGATATAATGAATTGTCACAGATTTGGTACACAAGCATAAACCAATTATCTTCTGCATTAGCTTCTAATGGGGAAACGTGTTCTGGTTAGCTCAGTAGGTTTGGGGTAAATACATTTCTAGTTGAAGAAAGTCAGTCATTCTTCCAGCCAGTCATGGGCCAATGCTGTGTTAGGCAATGAGGGAGATAAAGATGGGTTGAGAAAAAAAATCTTGTCATTGAGAAGCTTACAATAGATTAGGGTAGGTATAACAACATAATTCCATTGCATTTTTCCACCTTGGGGTATGGGGTAAGAGGTAGCATGATCAGATAAAGCAGTGTTGAGGCAATAGTTAGGTTGAGTCTTAAATGGAGGAGTAATTTACATTACAGATATTAAAAGCAGGAAGGAAAGGCTAATCCAGGCAGAGAACATGACAAATGGTGTAGATGCAGGAAAATGAAGGCAAGGGAACAAAGCCCAGTGTGACTGAAGCATGTGGCCCATGATTCTTGGAACTAAACTTAGAAGGCCATGGAAGCTGTGGGAGTCAGTAGAGCTATTCTTATTCTGGAGTCTTGTTGAAATTGTTTTTCCCTTCTCTTGGAATTAGGCATGGCCATGCATTTTAATTTGGATTCCCATAAAAGCACACCCTGAGACAAAGCCTTAGGTGCAGTGTAGTGTGTTTGGAAGGTGATCTCAGGAAACACAATTGAAGAAGTAGGGAAGTGAGACAGGAATGGGCAAATAGCTATGGGCAAGTGGTACTCAATCCTGAGGAAGCCCCTCAGAGAAATAAGGTTGATCGTGCCTAAGAATCGTGTCATCAAAGGGAAGGGATACTGGGGCATTTATCATCAGCTGCCTTCCCTCAGTTTTTGAAGGTTGCCCCAGTGGCATTAACATCCTTGCATTTCTGGATTGCACCTGCATGTGGGGAAGAAACTCTGATGTTGGGGAAAGTTCTTGAGAATAGAAGAGAGAAGCAGACATTTGAGGTAGGAAGCTGCTCCCTTGCTGGGAACTGCACCGTATCCCAGATGAGCTCCAGTGGCTGAGATGTGGGGCAGGACCTCACTAGTACCTGCGACAGCATCTAGTATCTGACCTCACACAGGTCAATAGAAAGTGAGCAAAGTCAACTCTGGGTGGAAGCTTTAGGAGATGGTTCATGATTTCCACATTCCTTCTCCCTATTGGGGTGACAGTAATGGTTCACATGATGGGGACTACCTCTGCTTGCTCTGGAGTGAGAAGATGTGGAGCATGACTAGCAGCAGACTCACAAGGGACAGACATACAGCAGCAGGGAGAAATAAACCTATTTCTTACAAGCACGTAAGATTTTAAGAGTTGTTATTAGTGCAGCATTTCTTGTCCTAATCTGACTGATGAGAGAGAGAGAGAGAGAGAGAGAGAGAGATCAGTTCCAGACTGATTGTTGTTCCATGTTGGTTAGTTATGGAGAGATACCACAAAAATCCAGTGGTACAAACAAGAAAGATTTCTAATGCCTGGTTGAAGATTAGCCATACAGGATGGCTGGTATCTACCCCATTAGCTCATCTGGGGACCTAGAAGCCTTCTGTTTTGTTGTTCTGCCATCTCCTAGGGCAGGGGTCAGCAAACTTGCTCTGTAAAGGGCCAGATAATAAGTATTATAAGTTTTGTGGGCTGTAAAGCCTTTTTGTTACAACTACTTCAACTCTGTTGTTGCAGAAACAAAGCAGCCCTAAGCAAAATGTAAATGAATGGGCGTGGCTGTATTTCAAGAAAACTTTATTTATAAATACAGATAGCAGACCAGATTAGGCCCATTTTCAGATCTCCGATTTAGATATTTAAATATTATCCATGTGCTCACTTTGGTAGCATAAATACTAAAATGCAATAATTCAGAGAAGGTTGGCATGGTCCCTATGCAAGGACAAACAGTTCAGCAAGTGTGTTGGTCTTTGACGTAATCATGCATTGAACTCTATAGAGGTGCCACCTGGGAAACATGGTGGATTTCCAGGCAAGTCCAAATAAGGAGCATCATTTGGGTGTCACCACCATGTTAAGGCTCTGAGCTGGCTTATTAGGCTCTGAAATTTGACTCCAAGCATAAGCAAAGGAGTCAGGCTGCTGGGAACTGACTTTTTCTGAACAGATACCCAGAGTGGTGTGTAAATCAGAATGTGGATGCCAATTCACTCCTTTGCAACACAAATGTAGCTGTCAGGTAGATGGGATATTTCTATTCTTTAGTCAGCGTCTTCTCTCCCTGTGGGCAAGTATCATGGGAAGACAACTCATAATTAGAAGTGAACACTGAGAACCGGAATCAGAACTGGAAAGAGAGTTGGATATTCTAGTGGCTAATGATAGCCAGATGTGTCTATTTTCACCAAGGGAATGTATGTGACCATGACGCCTCCTCCTTGGACTGCATCTCTCTGGAACACCCTTTTCTAGTTCCCACCATCACCCCATATGTTAAATAAATCAGCGTGAGAACCAAATGTGTAAAGTAATGATGCATATCTGTGTTCTGGTCTATTATGTGATCTCATTTTTAAGTTTTTAGGGAGTGCCTCATTTTTTTCCCCATGTGCTAGCAACAAATTATTTCATATTTTTTTTATTTTGAAAAAATAAAATGTAAAAAGTCTAACCCATACAAATGAAAAGATACAGGTGAATGTGTGGTATTAATATTTAGATTAGAAAGAGCTTTTCAACTTTAAAAGCAACAGAAAAATTAGAAAAAGGAATAACAGTAGATCGGATTATTATAAGTTAAATTTAATGAATAGAAAATAGATTATTTAAAAATAAAAACATCTCCATACCAGCAAAATACATACCATTAAAATGCAAATAAAACACAGAAAAGAAATTTGGAACAGGTGACAAATGAAATCATTAAGAAATCCTAAAATAGCCTTCATATATAAATAGCTCTATTGAGCAAATAGGGAAATACCAAGAATTCCTATGGATAATTGTGGAAAGCACATACACAAGTGATTCATAAAAACATGATATTAATAGCTAATAAGAATATAGAAGAGTATTTAACTTCCAGGGAAATGGTAGAAAGGCCAGGGCAAATGGGTGGCCATTGTGGTAGAGACAGACAGTGCTCACCAAATGCTCCCTGTCCTCCTAGATATTTTCAAACTTCCTTTGCAGTAAGCCTGGGTCACGTGACTAGTTTTGGTCAATGGACTATGAGCAAATGTGACACATGTGGCATCTGTGCCAAGGCAATTAAAAATAAGTGTGCCTTATCAGGCCCTCTCTACCACTTGCAACAATCTTGGAGACCACGTGTTCCAGATGCTATACCTGCCAATGGGGTTGGGCATTGGTGGGCCAGGGAGAAAGTGGCAGGAGATTATGCTGGAGAAGGGAAGCAAAAGCTGAGTGGGGAGGGCTGTGTAGACAACGGTGAAGAGTTTGAATTCTATTTTTAGTGCAATAGAAAACAGTGTATCAAGAATATGCTTCTAGAACCTTAAAATTGTCCCTCTTCTCTGCCCCAGAAATATGCTGCATCTATTCTAAAAGATTCTAAGAAAAGAATCTGAAATGTAGTCAAAGATTTATATTTAACTGTATTTTTCCTAAATTATAATAGCAAAAAGTTGAAAAAGCTTAAATGTCTAAAACTACAGGAATGATTAAAGCATAATGTTGTTCTTACTAAATAAATCTTTCCCTAAAGGATTTTATTTTTTATTTATTTTGAAGCCTCTCCCATTTATTATTATGTTTAATTGACATATAATTAAAAGTATACATTTGTGAGTTATAGTGTGATATGTTCATGCACATATACAATGTGTTATGATCAAATCAGGGTAATTGGCACATGCATCACCTCAAACATTATTTCTTTGTGTTGGGAACCTTAAAAATAGCTATGTGAAAAAATGCAATAAATTGTTGTTAATTATAGTCATCCTGCAGTGTTACAAAACACATGAACTTATTCTTCCTATTCTGCTCTAATTTTATATTTGTTAACTGGTCTCTCGATAGCCCCTCTTCCTTCCCTTTCTATCCTCCAGTAACCATTATTCTACTCTCTACCTCCATAAGATAAACTTTTTTAGCTTTCGCCTATGAGTGATAGTATACAGTATTCATCTTTTTGCACCAGGCTTATCTCACTTAATGTAATATCCTCCAGCTCATCCATGTTTATACAAATGACAAGATATCATTCTTCTTTTATGGCTCAATGGTATTCCATTGTGTATATATACCACATTTTCTTTATTCATCCATTGATGGGCGCTTAGGTTGATTTTATATGTTGGCTATTGTGAATAGTGTTGCAATAAACATGGGAGTGCAGGTATCTCTTCAATATACTGATTTCCTTTCCTATGAATGCATATGCAGTAGTGGGATCATCTCGAAGATATGTTTCCTAAAGGATTTTAATGCCAGAAATTCTTATGCTGCATTCACAGCAGCAACAAAACTTAGGAATAAATTAAAGAGAATGCAGAAGATCTTCAGTGAAGGATGGAAAGGATGACCTGAATAAATACCAAGTTCCTGTATGCAAGAGTTTAATATTGTAGAACTGTTGTTTCTTCTCTGATTCAACTGTCAATGAATAAAATTCCAATTAAAATCCCTAGAATATTTTAATTAAACTTCACAAACTTGATTCTAAAGTTCATATAGAGGAAAAAATGTGCTATAAAAACTAAGAATATTTTATAAAAAGAACAATGTAGGCTCCTAACCAGCTGTGGCCATTAGCTCAACAGAAACAGTAGGAATTCAGAAAGAGACCTATGTTTATATGAAAATTTAGTATATGATAAAACTATAGTTTCAAAGCAGTAGGATAAAAACACACTATACAATAAATGGGTCTGGGACAATTGAATACCCATTCACATTAAAATATAGTTATCTCTGGCCCACACGTGATACCCTCAAAACATTTCACGTGGATTGAAGAACTTCACCTTTTAAAACAATCCAACATAAAAGCAGTAGAAGAAATTTAAGGTGCAAAATGAAGCCATGAGTTTCTCAAAAATTTGAATATACAATTATTATATGACCTAGAAATTCCACTCCTAGGTATATAACCCCCAAAACTGAAAACAGGTACTCAAAGAGATAATTGAACATCATTGTTCATAGCAGCATTATTCACAACAGTCCAATGGTAGAAGCAACCCAAATGTCCATCAACAAATGAATGGGTGAACAAAATGTGGAATATGCATACAATGAAATATCTTCTGGCCTTAAAAATAATGAAATTTGACACATGCTACAATGTGGATGAAACTTGAGACCATTTGCTAAGTGAAATAAAGTAATCAAAAGGGGCAAATGTTGTATGATTCTACTTATATAAGGTACCTAGAGGAGTTCAATTCACACAGACTAAAATTAGGATGATGGTTACCAGCAGCTGGGGAGAGGGGAGAGTGGAAAGTCATTATTTAACAGGTACAGAGTTCCAGTTTGGGATAATGAAAAAGTTTTGGGAATAGATAGTGGTGATGGTTGCACAACCTTGTGAATGTACTTATTACCACTGAATTGTGGTGCTTAAAAATAGTAAAAAGGAAAATTGACACCCTCTTGCTATATTGACCAGAAGTAGAAAGGAAAGGACTGTAATAAACTCAATTAGAAATGAAAAAGGAGAGGTCACAACTGATATCACAGAAATACAAAACATCATATTTGAATACTATAAAAATCTCTATGCCCCCAAAACTTGAAAACATGGAGGAAATGTACAAATTCTTAGAAACATACAACTTCCCTAGGCTCAATCAGGAAGAAATAGAATTCCTGAACAGACCAGTATCAAGCACTGAAATTAAAGGAGCAATACAAAATCTTCCCATAAAGAAAGTCCTTGACCAGACAGGTTCACACCTGAATTTAACCAAGCCTGCAAAGAAGAACTGGTACCTATACTACAGAAAGTATTCCACAACACTGAGAAGGATGGAATCCTCCCCAACTATTGTATGAAACCAATATCACCTTGATACCAAAGCCAGGAAAATACACAACAAAAAAAGAAAACTACAGACCACAATCCCTTATTAATAAATGCAAAAATTCTCAATAAAATCTTAGCAAACAGAATTCAACAGCATATCAAAAAAATAATTGATCATGACTAGGTGGGCTTCATCTCAGAGCTGCAAGGATGGTTCAACATACACAAATCTATAAATGTAATTCACTACATAAATAAAAGCAAGAACAAAGTCATATGATCCTCTTAATAGATGTAGAAAAAGCATTTGACAAAATTCATCACACTTTTATGATAAAAACTCTTAACAAAATAGGCATAGATGGGTCATACCTCAAAATTATTAAAGCCATATATGATAAACCCACAGCCAACATCATGCTGAATGGGGAAAAATTGAAAGCATTCCCACTTAGAACTGGAATAAGACAAGGTCGCCCACTATCTCCACTTCTATTCAACATAGTGCTGGAAGTGCTTGCCAGAGCAATCAGATAAGAGCAGGGAATTAAGGGTATCCAAACGGGGGCAGAAGAGGTCAAACTTTCTTTACTGATGATATGATATTACATGTAGAAAACCCCAAAGATTCAACCAAGAGATTCCTGGAATTGATATATGACTTCAGCAAAGTCTCAGAATACAAAATCAATTTACACAAATCAATAGCTTTCATATATGCCAATAACAGTCAAGCCAAGAATGAACTCAAACATGCAACACCTTTCACAATAGCATCAAGGAGAATTAATTATTTAGGAATATATTTAACTAAGGAGGTGAGAGCACTATATAAGGAGAACTATGAAACACTGAGAAAAGAAATTACAAAGGATGTAAACAGATGGAAAACCCTACCATGCTCATGGGTCAGCAGAAGCAATATTGTTAAAATGTCTATACTACCTAAAGTGATCTATAAAATTAATGCAATCCCTATTTAAATACCAACATTATTTTTCACAGATCTAGATCTTCTTATGGAACCAGAGGAGACCACATAAAGTCAAAGCAATCTTAAGCAAAAAGAACAAATTGGGAGGTATCAATCTACCAGACTTCAAGCTATAATACAAGGCTATAGTAACTAAAACAGCATAGAATTGGTATAAGAACAGAGACATAGACCATTGGAACAGGACTGAGAACCCAGATATAAAACCATCCTCATATTGTCATTTGGTCTTTGACAAAGCAGACAAAAATATATACTGGGGAAAAGAATCCCTATTCAATAAATGGTGCTAGGAAAATTGGATAGCCACATGCAGAAGAATGAAACTGGATCTGTACCTCTCACCTCTCACAAAAATCAACTCACAATGGATAACAGCCTTAAACCTAAGACATGAAACCATAAGAATTCTAGAAGAAAATATTGGGAAAACTCTTACAGACATTGGCCTTCAAAAGAATTTATGAAGAATACCCTTAAAGCAATCACAGCAGCAACAAAAATAAATAAATGGGACCTGATCAAATTAAAAAGCTTCTGCACAGCCAAGGAAACTATCATTAGAGCAAATAGACAACCTACAGAATGGGAGAAAATATTTGCAAGCTACACATCTGATAAAGGGCTGATAGCTAGAATCTATATAGAACTTAGGAAAATCAACAAGAAAAATCAAACAACTGTGTTAAAAAGTGGGCAGAGGACATGAAAATAAACTTTTCAAAAGAAGACAGAAGAATGGCCAACAAATATATGAAAAAATGCTCAACATCTCTAATTATCAGGGAAATGCAAATCAAAACCACAATGAGATATCATTTAACTCCTGTGAGAATGGCTTTTATCAAAAAGTCCCAAAACAACAAATGTTGGTGTGGATGCAGAGAGAGAGGAACACTCATACACTGCTGGTGGGACTGCAGACTAGTACAACCTATGTGGAAAGTAATATGGAGATACGTTAAAGAACTAAAAATAGAACTACCATTTGATCCAACAATCGCACTATTGGGCAACTGCACAAAGGAAAAAATGTCATTCTATGATAAAGAGATCTGCACTTGAATGTTTATAGCAGTACAACTCACAGTTTATAGCAGTACAACTCACAGTTGCAAAATGTGGAAACAACTCAATCACCCATCAATACATGAGTGGATTAATAAAATGTAGCATATGGAGTACTACTCAGCAATAAAAAGCAATGGTGACTTAGCACCTCTTGTATTATCCTGGATAGAGCTGGAGCCCAGTTTTTAAGTGAAGTATCACAAGAATGGAAAAACAAGCACCACATGTACTCACCATCAAATTGGTACTAACTGGTTAACACTTATGTGCACACATAGAAGTAATATTCATCGTGTGCCGGGCAGGTGGGAGGGAGGTGAAGGGGATGGGTAAATTCACAACTAATGGGTGTGAAGTGCCCAGTCTAGGGCATGGACAAGCTTGTAGCTCTATCTCGAGTGATGCAAAGGCAATATATAACCAAAATGTTTGTACCCCCATAATATTCTGAAATTTAAAAAAATGGTAAAATACAGTAAATTTTATGTTATATATATTTTACCATAACGAAAAATAAAGAAAGTAGACGAGGCGGAAAACAACAGCTGCGAATGTTTGTGGGCTGGGTCAGAGATGAAAACAGTTTCACAGTACAAGGAAGATTTGAGAGACAGAAGTTCCTAGATTGTTGAGAGTAAATATAAATAGAGATTGTGTAGAAATTAAAATTGACAGTATAAAAGTATAGCTCAGAAAAATAAAAAAGCTGACCAAAAAAAGCTGAAAGTTTTCAAAGAAGCAGTGTGATTTTCACCATATTTGTAAAAATTAAAAACAATAAAAAGGAGCAGATTTCCACTGAATGTGTGACCCACATAAGATTTGCAAACAGGGCATTATAAATGTCTTATTTAATGAGGATTTAATTACAGTTCAACAAAAAAAAAAAAGCAAGTGAATCAGAAAATTTTTCTAATCAAATTCATAACTTGAAAAGATCAGAAGAAATCCTTGCAATCTTGCAACTTCAAATTCTTCCCTGGATGAAGATTTAATTAGAGTCTTGAAATGGCACTTGCACACAAAAAGCCTCCCATGCAATTACTACAATGGAACAAAAAGGCTGAATAAACAGCTAACAATCGATTGAATTCCACACAGACAAGTAAATGCTGACAGAGAACGCTGGCGTAATGTTCTTAAAGACACAGGATAATGAAGATATCTGTGATACAATATTTACTGAAAAAAAGTTCTCAAGTTTGCTAGAAATAATTCCAAAATGTAGTGCTAGAATGGGTAAACTTGTAAGATGGATAATAATTATAGAACAAATTATCACTAATATGGAGAGTTCAACACATAATTACTAATTTAACAGGTAATTAAGTGGGACAAAATGCCGTACGTAGAAATTTAAAAGGCGTATATTGCTGCATTCAATCAGAGTGTGATGGGGACAAGATGTTAAACAACTAACATTTATTGTACCTGTGGTTGAAGCAGAAGACAAAAACCAGGAGGCTGAAATGAGTAGCTCATTGATTTTATACCTGTTGTTAAGAGCACACTTTTTTCCCCCACTTAATTGAAGAATTGAAAAATCTTCTCTAGACATTAGGTATTAATTTAAAAGGCTGAGGAGGGCAGCTTAGGGCAATTGTTTCTATTTCTATGTGGTTGGTAAAGAAAAGTTGGGCATGCTGGACTTTGGGCTGAAATACCCAGAACCATCCTTTGTGACAGGTATTATATATAGTTAGAATTTGTTAGCAGGAGACATGGCCTCAACTGTGCCAATTGTAATCACATTTTATGGGAATAATTTAGAGATTATCCCTGATAATCTCCATACCAGTATACATTGGCATTATTTTGAATAAATTCACTTCAAATTTGATCTTGCACCTGCTGTCAGGTAACAAGGTTGAGAAATGTTGTCAAAGCAATTAGATTTAATTTAGATATGATACAAGATGCATTAGAAGAGTTAGGCAGAGCAGTAGAAGATTCTCAAAGGGAGTGATGATAGATTTTGGCAGAAAAAGAAATTGATATTGAAATTGTGCTATTAGCATTGTTTAGTGTGAATTGATGTTTGCAAAAAGTCACAAGAAATTCAAAAGAATCTATTTGGTTATTCACTTTTAAAGGATTTAAAATATTTTAAAAACTTTGAGAAAGTTTATCTAAATCAAAATGACATGAGAAATGTGCAATGAAGTGATACTGCCTGAATATAGTCGTGTGTTGCTTAATGACAGGGTATATTCTGAGAAATGTGTTGTCAGGTGATTTCATTGTTTTGTCAACATCACAGAGTGTACCGGCACAAACCTAGATGGTATAGCCTCCTACACACCTAGGCTATATTGTATAGCTTATTCCTCCTAAGCTACAAACCTGTACAGTATGTTATGATACTGAATACTGTAGGCAATTTAACCCAATGGTAAGTATTTATATATCTGAACATAGAAAGGGTACAGTAAAAATACAAAATATAAAAAATAAAAATTGGTACACCTGTATAGGGCACTTATGAATAGTGCTCACAGGACTGGAAATTGCTCTCAGTGAGTCAGTGAGTGAGTGAGTGAGTGGTGAGTAAATGTGAAGGCCTGGGATGTTATTATACGCTACTGTAGACCTTATAAATACTGTACACTGAGGCTACACTAAATTTATGAAACAATAATTTTCTTTCTTTAATAATAAATTAACGTTAGCTTACTGTGACTATTTGTGGCCTTTCTCAGTCATGCAAATCAGTTAAGCTGTCTTTTCTTTTATTCTAATCTGCGGGCCCCAGTTATAGAACCTAAGAAGATAGAGGAAAGTTTTTTCTTCCCCTTAACTGTTGTTATTATTTAATGTTTGTGTCAGTTATTAAGTTATTGCCTCACAGCTCAAATATACTCTTGGATGTCTGGCTTTGGGATGTCAGTCCCAGCTGGAGCTGGGACACTTCAAACTACTTTTCTGATATTTGTGCTATTTCCTGTACTAGCTACCTCTATGATACCTTAGAGTCCTCTTAAATTTTTTTTTTTACTGTTAAAATTTTTAAAAGTTAAAAAAGTTATGGTAAATGTACATAACATAAAATTGACCACCTCAGCCATTTTTTTTTTATTTCAGCATATTATGGGTTTTTTTAAGTGTATCATTTAGTTGGGTTAAGTACATTCACACTGTTGTGCAACAATACCCAGAACTCTTTTCATCTTGCAAAACTGAAACTCTGTACTCATTAAATAATAATTCCCCATTTCTCCCTCATCTGGGCACCTGGCAACTCCTTTACCTTCAGTCTATATGAATTTGATTAACCTAGGGACCTCATATAAGAGGAATCTCACATAATTTTCATCCTTTTGTGACTAGCTTATTTCACTTAGCATAATGTCTTCCAGGTTCATCCATGTTATAATATAAATTAGTACTTCCTTCCTTTTTTAAGGCTGAATACTACTCCATTGTGTGTATATACTGCATTTTGTTATCTACTCATCAGTCAATGGATACTGGGGTTAGAATTCTGTATTTACCTTTTCAATTATGTGTAGCATAATTGAAGTTAGCAATTCTTCATATTAAATTCTCTGTTCATGTAAGTGGTATGATTTCTGCATACTGACTGCATTGTGACTGATGATGATGGGCAGTAATTTTGAATAAATGTCTTCATATTTGACTGGGGGTGGTCTGTGTGGGTAGGCAGTTTGTGTAGGACGCTTGTCTTCTGGGTGGAGGAGCCCATGTCCCTCTGGGGAAAAAAATAGTTAAATTGCTTAAGGAACTACCCTGCTTTACAAGCTGTAGGACATGGCAGAAGCCCTTCAGAGTCAGAAGACCCAATTTCCCAGCTTTTTGGCAAAGATTACTCATGAAAATCAATACTGGAGCAGTGCAGCTCCCTGCTCAGTTTTCTTTCTGCTGCACTCCTTGGAGTTTTTCAGGGATGTTTGCAAATCTGTTCTGTCTCCAGCTTCAACTCTAGTAACAGCACTCCTTCCCAGATAGACTGGCCACCTGCTCAGCCCTCTTGTCCTAAAAACAGTTTTAAAATTAATTGCCCCCTGTGTTTCTTTTTTGCTCTTGGAATCTGTGGACTTTGAGCTGGTGTGGCCTCTGAAAAGCTCTATTTCTGCAGTAGCTTTCTCCTGGCTCGTGTTTTTGGATGAGCATATCTTTGCCAATCTGACTGTGTGCTATTTTGCAGGAATTTTCTAATCTCTTGATGTCATGTCCTTTGCCTTTTAGCACTATATGTGTTTATCCTTTTAAAATAGCATATTTCTACCATTTCAAGGGATTTTGAATTAGAGTGGAAATGTTCTTAGTTTGTTATTTTAATCCAATCTCCTATATACTTCTTTATAATTGTTTTCTCCCCAAAGTTTCTGTAAACGAGTTTTACTTTTATAATCAGAAAAAAAGGCACATTCCCCCATAGATTGTATTATTTTTCATGTCAATGATTAATCCTTCAGGGACATAAACTTTTAGATACTTCAGAAAGAAATATATGTATTATAATTCATGAAATCATCAGAGAAAACACATTGCAACTTAATTTCTTATATGGCATTTTATTCATTTCATAATTATATGGATAAATAATGTATGAAAATGAAATGGCAATTAAGATCATCATATCAGTAGAAATATTCTCAAAGTTAATCAAGGATGACAAGAATTTATGGTATAGTTAGAATTTTTATTTATCCAGATATCTTTTAATATTTGGACTTAGAACCTCCAAGGATTTTCTGGGAATTAAAGTAAAAGCAATCCCTCTGAAATAGACTGAGAGGGAATGAGATGTTTGCAAATGCATGAATCTATTGTGTTGATAGTCACGATTCCTCAAGCACAAGGGCATATAGGTAAATTATGCTCATGACTTTGACAGTGCTCACTGAATGCCGACTGCATGTCAGGTATTGTGCTAGCGCTAGAAATGCAAGGAATAAACAACATAGATAAAGTCCTTGCTCCACATGGAACTGATATGCTAGTGGGGAATACAGATCTGTAGACAGGCAATTTCTACATGGTGTGCTAAGTAATAGGAGGAGGTAAATCCAGGGAGCTAAGAAAGACACAAGAGGGGGGATACTTCATTCATCCTTGGGTATTGGGAAATAGTAGATTATCACCTGAAGAACTAACAAAAGGATAAAAGAGGACTGAAGGCTAACAACAGAGGCATACTCTGCTCCAGGATCATGCATATATATTAATACTATGGCCTCTGCCTAGAGTCCTGTAACACACAGTAGGTGATACCTGGAGTAGGTTATGTTTTGAGGTGCTTGTTTTTCTCATATGCTTTTCTCTAGAATCTGCCCATTCCTTTGGTCCTATAGCCATGCTTGTGTTGTGTCACCTCCATTCTTTCCTCCTTTCTCTCTTCCTTATTCACTCTTTCTTCTCCTTCCTGCCTCCCTGACACCTAATTATAACCAGGGTGGACACTTGCTACTCATACCATTGGCTGGCCATTAACCATTCAGACTGCATCTCCTTCTTGATCTCTTTAGAAACTTTGAAGAGGCGTAGTAATCACATTGAAGTACTGTCTTTTGAGTGAAAAGAACCCTTTACCTTAATCCATGAGAACTCAAGTTAAAGTATAATTTTTGGAGCTTGCAGGACAAATAATGTTCTTGCCTTTATTATATCATTATAAAAATTTTCTTTATCTCCTATATTAAGATTGAGTATTAAAAATTCGTGCTAAGTAAAATCGTATTATTTAGTATCATAGCAGCAACAATGCATTGGTTCCTCCAACCAAACCATATACTGTCAACATGGGCACTGATGCATTTACACGCAGATATATGTGTTTCAATTTAGTATTCACCAAACGTTTGTTAAGTAATCTAAATCGAGTTAATATAATTTTAGCTAAATTTGGGGCTATTACATATGCTTTTTACTTGAGACTTGAAGGGAAGGACTGACCCTTAATTGTGATATCTATAGTGAGACTGTTGTAGATTTCTGTTTAAAAAGTCAATTTGTTGAGTGGCGATTAGGAGAATGTAACAGTTAGCTATTGACAAAATCTGCTGCTTCACAAACCATTCCAAAACTCAGTGGCTGGAAACAGTAATTATTTTCATGGATCTGAGGTTGGCTAAGGGTGGTTTGACCTGGACTGGGCTAGACCAGAGAGACTTGGCTATGCTCCATGTCTCTGATGTGTCTCCTGGGACTAGCAGGCTAGCCTAGGTATGCTTTTCTCATGGTGATGAGAGAAGCACAGAGAGCACATATAGGGTCTTTTGAGGCCAAGGCTCAGACCTGGTCAACTGTCACGTCTGTTCATTCTGTTATCCAAAATAAGTCTTATGGCTGTACCCAAAGACATGAGGAAGGGAAGTATGCTACCACATAGTAAGAGCATGCTACCACACTGCCTGCTTTTATGGGAAAGGCCATACATACAAGGAAGAGGACTAAGAAGGGACAGTGATATAATCTATATACAGAAACTGCCTAATTATTCACCAAACTGCTTCCTTTTCTTCCTGGAGCCCACAGCTTCACCATATTTCTTTGCCCGTCATGCAGTAATGTCTGGCTATATGACCAAGTTCTTGCCAAGGGAACAAGAGCAGAAATGACTTAGACCATGAACATTTCTGATGGAAACTCTGTGTTATTTCCCTTTTCTTTGGCTCGAGGCATATAAGCTAGGAAAACTTGAAAGCCACATGTAGAACATAGTCTGAAGTATAAGATGAAAGAGATTGTGTCCAATCAGCAACTCCCACTTGGACCTTGAGGGAGAAATACACTTCTATTGTGTCGGTGCCAATACTCATTTTGGGGTTTGTTTGTTCTAGCAGCTGGACTTACCTTAAATGATGCATGTGCTACGTACAGAGAAAAGCCCTAACAATGTCTCCAGGGTTCCTTGAAAGCACTTTGACACAAGCTGCCTTAATGCTTGTTGGGTTCAACTTTAAATCCTTCAGGGGCAGCTTCTCTATGCTAGTCAAAATCAGGGAGGAGAAACTTTGATTACTCTGAGGTTGGGGAGATATTCTTCCTGGTCACCAGGGCAAAATAAAACACTTTAGTGCAGCAATAAGACTTTAATGACCAAAATAAGTCCCTGCAAACAGGTCAGGGATGGAATTGTCTTTCAGCATCAATTAAGCCTTTTGCTGCTTAATTCCTTCCTTGGATTCATTGGATTCCTTTATTGGGAAGAGAGGACAAACAGTATTAGGAGAAGAGAGATTGGGTGTGTGGTTTTCAAGAGCTGCGGACTGGCAGACCGTGCCCTGGACCAAGGCCCAACTCACGCTAAGAATGTTCCCCTTTTACAGTAAACACAAAGTATGCTTTTGTTTAGCATGAGAATGTGCATCTTATTTTAGAGTTTCATTTTAGGCATGCAATCCATTATAAGTTTTAAAACATCATCCATTTGGGGATATCATCTTTAACAGTCATAAAAAGTCTTTCTATTTTTTTATTCACTTGGAACAATTTTGCCTCATAAAGCAGCAGCCTGTATTTATAAGAGGTAATACCATCCTACCCCATTCATCAAGCAAAATTTTTTCCCTAGCTTCTAATGTTAGAAATGCTCCTTGCCTCTAAGCTTGTCTTCAGATTACTTTTTTCTATTTAGTAACAAGTACAGTGTATTCATTACCTCAACAAACCTGGGGGCAAACATTTGGAAGTCACCTCGTTTTATGAGTTAGAGAAAATGTCTAATCATCTAGTTTACTAGATATTTGCCAGTGCCTCCTTGGCCTCCATGACATATAGAAGAAAAGGAGATTAGTACTAAAGATGAAAATAGTTTTATCATGGGCCAAGTAGCAATTAGAATTTTATCTCCACCACAGAGGTTATATTAAAATTCCCTTTCTGGCCTTTTCTCTCCAGGAAACTCTAATCCTGGTGGATTATTCATCACGGCTAACAATAATGGCTAACATTAGTGAGCGCTTACTGGGTCTCAGGCATTTGATGTACACTTGCTTATTTAATTTTCAAAACAATCCTATGAGGCAGATGCTGTGATCCCCATTTTACAGATGAAGAGACTAAGGCACAGATAGTTAGAGACTGAGCCATGGTCAAAATCCAGACAGTCTAACTCCAGAGGCTGGGCTCTTCTCCACTGTGCTGTGTGCAAAGAACTAAGGCATATGATTCTCAAGGCTGATTAATTTTTTGCTGCACAAGGAAGATTATACCCTCCAATAACTTAGTCTTGGCTGATTTGATGGTGTCAGCTAGACGAGGATGGCCCCCTTTTAAGACTCTTACCTTCTCTGTATCATAAATGCTGCTGACTAGCATTCATAGCAGACACAAACATTTCCAACTTCCTTATACGATTCAGGCCCATGAAAAGCTCGATTCTTATTACCCTACTGTATATAGTCACACATAATGTTTACTATCAGGTGTTTACATAATAGTTAATATCAGGTGTTTTCAATGTATACTCCATGAGAGCCGGGCTAGTATTCAGTGGGAACCCACCAGATCTCTGGCTGTCTGGGTTGTTAAAATCACGACATGCATTAGGTAAATAGCCATCCTCCCAGCTCTGTCACCCCAGATTTCCCCCTGAGATTGTCACATCGTCACACAATCCAGCAACTGCGGAGGAGCGACTGTCTGACACAGCAGGGAGCTTCGGGGACCCTGCTTCTGCCCTGCAGCCAGTGTCCATTCTCGAGATTTGGTGCCTGTGCTGTGCCTATGTCAGGTGTTTTAGAATATCAACCCCAGATATACGCATTCAGAGGCAGCAGATCACCACAGAGAAACCTCTGGCTCTGCTGTCAGGAGCACTGGGTTCTAGACCCCATTCTCTCCAAAGAGGAGAACTCGATCATGTTACTTTGTTGCTCTGAAACGCCATTAATTCATCTACAGAATTGGCAAAACCAATGTCTTGTCACTGGGTTGCGGGCAGGATCATGGGAAGGAAAATGGCTGAATCCCTGCTCTATAAACCCGGAAGGACAAACCCCAGGGAGCATTGGCCTGTGGAGGATCCTTGCTCTCAGCTCGCACAGGTGACAAGCTACCTCCGCGTCTGGTTCCTGCTCCTACAAGAGGCCTCTGCAGTCTTGTTCACAAGAGGAATTAGGTGTTAGATATTTTTGTGGAGTTACTAAAGTGTTTTGTATTTTAAGTTTTCGTAGAGCATATGATATTTTGCTTTAGTTTCTTTCTCTTTTTTCGTCCAAATTCTACTGTCACACAGCACATTCATTTTGAAGTGTAATCAGACTGTGTACCAGAAAATTAAAAGCATGAGGGTAGGAAAGCGAAGGATAAAACATTTATTCTGTTTTTTAATGTCTATTGAGAAACAACGCAAAAATGAAAGAGCAGGTTTAAAATTTCTTTCAAAGTTCACATCCTCAAACTTACCACCCTAATATTTACTCACTTTTCAATTCACATTTTGGTTATTTTTCCTGCAGCAGAGATCTTTGATTATTTTGTTTATAGATATATTTTAGTTTTCTAATTATTTTCTTTGTTACAATTATTAATGCCTTACAACTTTGCAGTTTCACTACTTTAAAACAAAGATTCTATTATTTTAAAGTTGAATATTTCCTTTCTGTGATATCTTTTTTTAATAGCTTTAGTGAGATATAACTCATATATCATATAATTTACTCATTTAAAGTATATAATTCAATAGCTTATAGTATATTTGCAGAATTGTGCGACAATCACCAAAACCAATTTTAGAACACCTTTGTCATCCCCAAGAGAAACCCCCTACCTTCTAGCAATAACTCTCTTTTCCTCCTAACACTGTCTCCTCTCCTCTCAACCCCAGCCCTAAGCAACCGTGAATCTAATTTCTGTGTCTATAGATTTGTCTATTCTCAACATTGACATATATGAACTCTCATAATACGTGCTTTTTTTGTGATTGGCTTTTTTTTACTTAGCATAGTCTTCTCAAGGTTCCTATGATATCCTTTGAATAAGAGATGGTGTATTGTCTAGGCATAGCTCCCATGCTTAATTGTTCTTTAAGTATTTCTGGATATTGCCTCACCAAATGGACCATACATATTTAGGGATTGTTTTGATATCTGTGGTTTTGTATGCCCTGAACAGCAGCACCTTCTGCTGAAAAACGTTCCTTCCAATCTTGTGTTCGGGAGGAGCACATGGAGTGGTCTTTCCGTAGGCCCTTTCTGCTGGGCCACTTTGGGGATGGGCACCTGACCCAGCAGATCCTACCCTGGGATTTATAACTGGGAACTGAGACGTCAGGTCCCACACCCTCCCTAGAGCTGGGGATGAGGTGGTCGTGTCTGCTGCCGCGTGGAAGAAGGTGGGACATGGTAAAAAAGAATGAAGCCCACATGAAGGAATAAGTCATCTGGGACACCAGGTAGCATTTGCGTTTCTGACTCTATTTTATCTCTGGGGCCCAGGTGCATCTCTGACCCTCCTATGCTGTCTATATGCATTTCATGTTTTGCAGTAAGTATTTAGACATGGAAATGATCTCTGCATCTGAAGTGCCTGGGAAGGGCTAAAAAAGTGTGGGTCAACATCTCTGAGGCCATCATTTTAATGGGTAGTCACATCCTAATTTAATTAATATTTAAGCCTGGTAAGTTTAGCATCCTGGGTATTTTACATTGGCTGAAGGTATCCTCCATGAGCAAATTCAAGTTCTCCATTTACATTTGTGACCTATCACCAAATTTTGTGGGCATTTTTCTGATCATTAAAAAATGCATTACATAGTATATGCCTATGTGGAACACAATCAGATTTTTTCTTCCACATTTCATTGGTTTGAATGACTAGATGTTCTTTCTCATTCAGGCTTGCTTAGTATCATGAAATGAGTAATTGGAAATAGAAGACAGGAAGAAATCTAAGACATGCAGAACATTTTTCTACTTTAAATGTGCCCGTTAGCATTTTAAGCATGCACCAGATACTTAAAAAAGTGAAATGCAGTGTTAACTTATTACTTTGTAACCTTACATCCATCTATTTGCTGTTTAAAGAAAAGGTTTGGGTCTTGACACCTTAAAACTTCTGAGCCTTTACATATGTTCCCATAGGTTCAGATGCATATAAGAGACAAACTCTAAGAAAAAAAATCCTGACCCCTTTTGGTACACTTTTTCTATGTGGTGTGTGTTGCAGAAAGGAATTCTTGGCATTTATAACAGCTCTGTGTGTTTAGTAGAAATTCCTGGCCTTTTTTTTTTTCTCATGCTGCTTTTTCCCCCCAGTACCCTATTTTACCATTTCTTACAGACAAACCTTAACATAAATTCTTTTTACTAACTTATGAAGTGGCTGCTTGGGCAAAGCTTTGAAGGACAAAGATAAGAGAAAGAAAAATATAGGTCCATGAAGGGGGGTGGGGAAGAGGAGATTATGATGGATCTAAAAAAGGGCCAGATTCCTGACAAGGTAGAGGGCATGTTCCCTGGGGCCTGTGCAAGGGGCAGGTGGTAGTGGTCCCAGCAGGAACGGGGTGCTGGGGCTGAGGCTGAGCCCCAGCAGCCGTTGGGGAGCAGTGACTCTTCATCAGGGGCCGTGTTGTCCATTCTTATGAGTTTGCAGTCAGATGGAAGGTAGCAGACTTCATAGACATGCAAAGCTTCTCATTTGGGTAGATGTTGAGGATCCAGGTGGCTTCTCTATAAGGGATAAGATTCAAGGCTGGGAAGATCCAGGGCTCCGAGCCACAGCAGTTACACCGAAGAGGGACTTTCTAAGCCACTTTATTTGGGGGTACTGCTGAGGAGTGGCAGAGGCAGAGTTGGCTGGGCTGTGAGCTCTAGACTCTGTTCAACCATAAACATTACTTTCATCTGATTTTTATCCAAATGTACAGAGAGTTTTGTATAAGACTTGAGAGAGAAAAAGCATTCTGCTGCCAAAATGTTAAAATGTTAGAAATCTTCCCTCAGAAGGTATTTCTTCAGCCTGAGGATTCAGGGGGCCAAAAGCTGGCCCGGTGGGAGCTGAGCGTGCCCAGGTGTCTGACCTGGATGGCCTCCGCCACCTCTCAGGGAAGCCACTGTGGCTCCAGCTGGCAAGGGTCACTGATGTCATGGAGAGCCATGGAGGAGGACAGAGAGGAAAGGCTTCCTGGGAAGAGGAAGGTGAGGTAATGGGAAGAGGTATAAGGTGGGGTCTCCAGTATGAAAATGCTCCTCAGGGAGTGGCCAGAATGATGTCATTTGACCACAGGCCGATAGCATTCAGAGGCCAAGTGTCACATGGGGCAAATGTGCAAGTTTGAGTCTTGCATATCATCTAACAGTGTTTTGGGTCCAAAAGGGCGGTTACTTTCTTTCACTTAATTTTCCATCCACAGGGCTTGCCAAGTGACTGACCTATAAAATTGAGTGAGCCCTAGGGACAGGGAAATGAATTTATTTTGACCTCAGCCAAGAAACCAGACCCAAGTTTAATCAGTAGCTTGATTCAAGTTATGTTTCCCTTCTGTGTTGATAGGAGCATGGTCTCTGGGTGGGGAGGGAAGAGGAGCCTCTGCGACAAGCTCCTGTCTCTTGTGTGGGTTCCTGCAGGCACAACCAGCTTAAACAGGGTGTCACCAAGCATGAAGGGTCTCAGCACTACTGAGGACACAGTGGACTTCTGAAGACCACAGATCCCTACCTGGTAAAGTCAGAGGACCCCCAGCATAAGAAACGCTTTGGGTATATCATTAAAAAGTGCAGGCTTTAGGCCTCACCTAAAATCCGCTCAGTGAGAATTTCTGGAGTAGGGCTCAGGAATGCACATGTACGCTAAGGCCTAGAATAACTCTTCCGCACTCTAACCTTTGAGAACCATTGCTTTAAGGCCCGAAGGGCTTAGATATGAAGTTTTGCATCAGAAGTCACGTGACTCCACATTGCCCTCAGTGGTAATGTTCCCAGCAGAATAACAAAGATGCTATACTTTGTGCTGCAAGAGGAATCATTGTGTGCCAAGAATTGCCTGTACTGGTGGTCGGGGAGGAATCTCGGGGCAAGATCAAGCCTGCGATGTCTCACTGGGAGAGGATCTCTAGACAGGGGAGAAAGATGAGAAATTTGGGTATTCCCTCGAGGGGACCCCTATGAAGAGTTTAATTTTTAGTCCTTTTTCCCTTGAATTCTGGGAATAGTTGTATTTGACATCAGATTTCATTATTCTGTGGTTAATTCTGTGCTTCAGTGAAGTCTGTTACACATAAAATAGTGTCGTTTACATGGTGTCATGCGGGGGGTTAGGGAAGTGTGGCTTCCCTATAACTACCCGCCGCAGAGGCCAGCAAGTCTGAGAGAGCGTTAGTTAAAGGCTGGGACTTACAGAAGGCCAGGAGGAGGTGCAGGCAGAGAAGGGCTGTGCCATGGCATGGCAGGGAGGAGAACATGACAAGGATGACAGCTACCACTAGCACTGTCCCTGCTTCTGTTCCTGTTTTTTCTTTAACCAAAGCCAAATAGATTTTTATCTCTACTATTCCTTAAAATTGCTCTTGCCAAGGTCACCCAGGACATCTAACTTGCCAAATTCCATGATCAGTTGAAAGGTATTCTCTTTGACCTATCCATAGGCATTTGGCACAGTTGCCTATTGCTTCTTGAAAAGCACTTCTGTTGGCTTGCAGAGAAGCACCCAGTCTTGGTTTTCCCGCTCCTTTGACATCTCCTTTAGGCATTCTTTCTCAACATTGGCATGACCCAAGGCTCAGTCCTTGGACTTTTTTCTTTTATTCTCTTCACTCAACCCATGGATAGATGACTCCCTGTGTATTTATTACCAGTTCCAACCTCTCCTCACTTGTCAATCCAACTGCTGATTCTCCATCTCCACTGGGATCTGGGATTAGGCTAATTTACACGTCCACACCAAACTCACCATTCCTTCCCTGCTGTTCCAAACCTGTTCCTCTCAGCCTTTCCCATGTCTCTAACTGCTTGGGCAAAAAACCTTGCCTTTGTCCCTGACTCTTCTCTTTCTCTCACATCTCAGAACCAGTTCAACAACAAACCCTGTTGATTCTACCAGAAAAATACTTCCATGACCTGTCCATCTCTCACCACTTTCACCATCACCACCCTCATCCGAACAACTACTACCTCTCTCCTGAATTTTTGCAATAGATCTAGACAAAAGCTTAAGTTTGCGCATGCTTCCACACTTACCCATGTAGTAAAGGATTAACTCAGTAGGTTTGGGTTGTCCAAACCTTGCACATTTCTAAGAATGGTTGGCCCTTGTCTGGCTACTGGAAAAATAAACACAAAGTCCTTGGAACATCCTGAATTATAAGAATGTCTTTGTTTACCTGAGAGCTTAGAGTACTCCAGATAGTTTATGCTAACACTGTGATTAATGATGGGGACCTTGGGCCACACAGTATCAATTTTATTTCTGGAGGAAGGGAGACCCAGTGTGATGTTAATTTTATGTGTCAGCTTGGCTGGCCCACAGTGCCCAGATACTTGGTCAAATATTATTCTGGATCTTTCTGTTGAGATGTTTTTTAGATGAGATTAACATTTAAATTGGTGGACTTTGAGTAAAGCAGATTATTAACATATATGGACCTCATCCAATCAGTTGAAGGCCTTAAGAGAAGACTGAACTCCCCAGAGCAAGAAGGAATTCAGCCAGCAGATTGTCCCTGGACTTGAAATGCAACTCCTCCCTGAGTCTTTAGCCTGTTGGCCTCTGCCATCAGAGTTTGGACATGCCCAGCCTCCACAACTGTGTGTGCCAGTTCCTTAAAACAAATCTCTCTACCTATACATCCTGTTGTCCTATTTCTCTGGAGAACGCTGAATAATACTCTGAATAGTTAAGGTCAGCCACTTGAGTGGTTGGCCATGCCTACGGGACCAACCCCCACTAAAAAACCTGGGCATGAATTTCCCCCAGTTGGGGATGCTTTGTGAGTATTGCTCAGTTCATATGACTTTGATGGCAGAATTAAGCACTATTTATATGATTCCATGGGGAAGGGATTGTAAGCTTGCACCTTTTCTCTCCATCCATTTTTGTTTAATCCAGTCATCTATTGATGGTCATGGGTTATTTCCACTTTTTGGCTATTGTGACTAATGCTGCTGTGAACATTGGTGTTTGAGTATCTGTTTGAACCTCTGTTCTCAATTCTTTGGGTAGATGTCTAGGAGTGGAGGTTCTGGACCACGTCCTATGTGCCTGTTCCCATTGCTGTTTTAATATGTATCCTCTTACTGTAATAAACCATAACAGTGAGTATAACTCACTGTATAAACCATAACAGTATAACAGGGTGTGAAAGAAGATAGTAAAAGCTAAATTTGGGGTGTCCAGTAAGTTATAGAAGGCTTAAGGGGAAATGAACTTTATATTCCTGAAAATAATATTTGAAAAGAAACAATGAAATATATTGAAAATTTGACAGTATTTGATCAATTTTGATGGACTTATTCATAAGATGGGGAAAAGGCTGACAAATACTGCAAAATGTTACCTGGACGACATACAGAAAGAGTGAAATTACAATGTAATTCTTTCTGTTAAAATAACAGTGAGATCATAGTCTTTCAAAAGGGGTGTGGGAGAAGCCTCATGTCCTGGCTAATCTGTAATGGAGATAAGTCCAAGTAAGTATTGAACATTATGTAAAATATGTTTGGCCAGTGGAAATAAAAATTGGAAAGGACTGTAAATAGATCAATCCAAATAAATTCTCTGTATAAATGAATGATACAATTAAATAAACTAACAGAAAGCACATACATAAAAAAATGGAAAAACCCAGATTTTGGGCACTGATGAAGGATGCAGGGAGTGGGAGGGAGGGGGAGAAGGAGGAAGGGGAGGGAGCCAGGGTGTACCCAGAAGCACCCTCCTCTGAGCACGGAGAGAGAGAGATGGTAGGCACATGCTGAGCGTTCTGGAGAGGAGAGAACTCGGGGAGTTCAGTTAGATGACCTTGATCGTAGGCCTGTGGGAAGAGGCAAGGTCATCGTCTTACAGAGATGGAGCGAGAGGTTAGACTGGGGGTTTGAGCAGGGGAGAGGTTTGTATGGACGTGTGGCCAGGAATCAATGGGAAGCAATGTGAATATGGCTCAGGTGCTTCTCAAAAAGCCACGGAGAAGAGGGGAGGCCATGGGGTCATTGATACTGGGGAAGGAGTGAGCATTGGTCACTTTTTACTTTTAAAACATGCAGGGCTCATGTCGTGGGGGCTGTCTGGAGCCCTTTCCCTCCCTCACACTCAGCACGTTGCTTGCTTCTGATACCACCCGTTCCACAGGCTGGCGAGGGTGGCTGTGACCACGACCACGACGACGAGGGGGCGCCTCCCTCAGCAAACCTGAGCTCTGGCTGTATTTCAGCCTCCTGCCTGTTTCCCTGAGCCACTTCATGCTGTTCAAAGCACCTTCTTGAGATACAGCGGACATAATTTTGGCTTTAATAGTCTCCCCTATGAATCTACTCTGTGATCCTGGAAACAAACATAGAAGAAAAACAAATAGAAAAAAAAAGAGGAAAGAAAAAGAAATCTCCAACCACATACTTCTTATCAGACAATTTCAGTGATCACCACACATGCTTGCAGCAGTTTTCTGTTATCTGGCTGGAGAGGAGGAGGATGGAAAGTTTGCAGGGAGAGAGGGCAAGGGGAGGGAGGCCGGGAGGAAGGCGCTTCGTCCAACTCCCAATTTCCTTTTCCTGATGAAGCCTCGACTTCTGTAATAGTAATTTTCTCACAAAGTCATCGTGTCCTGAGGCTACTTTTGCACACCTTGTCCCCATCCCCTTCCCTATTTCTCTCTCCTTTCTCTTAACCAGTGAAAGTTGTCTGGGCTCCATGCTACAACTTCCACCTTAATTAATAATAATTATTTTTCTTCTGATCCTTGCATTGATTTAAGAAAATTGGCAAACACTGATTGGGAGATGACTACGAGCAGGCACGGGGTCTAGTGCTGTGAGCAATCTAGAGAGGAACAAGAAGTCGCAATGCACTGAGAGGGGCAAAGCCCAGCCGCATGTAGCCTGCGGGGCAGGAGAGGGACCACAGCATGGAGCAATGGGGGAGAAGTTGTTTCCAGCCAGGAGGACTTGGGAGTGTTTCACGGGGAGGAAGACTTTAGGACTGGGCTTGCCAAGTGTAAGGGATTAGGCAAGGTTTTGGCCAGATGCTAGGCAGAAAGAGGCAGAGCCTTTGTCGGGGGAGGAAACCAGGTGAGCAGAGGTATGGAGGCAGAAGGCTGGGGCTGGTCTGGCTTGGAGTAAAGGCAGGTCGAGGTGGGAAGCGGTAGGCTAGCCTTGCTTGCTCTGCTGGGGGGTTTGGATTTTCTCCTCTGAGCACTTCAAACCCTTTGGAGGCGGCTGCCTGTGCTTCCTTGCAAAGGCTTTATCATTTGTCTGCCTATTTGCTGTTAAGTCTGTGTCTCCCAGTTTCATCTGTTAAGAAGGAAAATCGGGAGTTTCTTGGGCTTCTCTGATGCCATTTTTGAAGCCCGCGATGTCTGCTAACCCCTTTTTATCTAGGTCCCGCTATTTTGCTTGGCTTTTCCTGATTGCCTTCTAGCACTATCTACTCACAGCAGTTTCATTGGCTTTGATGCTTGTAAGAGTTCAGGATCGCAATTTTGCCAATTTTAAGTTTTAATAAGTTTTCTCACCTTTTCCTGACTGTCTTTAAAAAGAAAAACCTGTACACATGCCATGAGCAATGGAGGGCATTCTGAATATTATGTTGCAGCCGAGATGAACACAGTAAGGAACACAGCAATATCTCATTCCCTGAGAACATTTTTGGCCCTAAAAACCATTTTAAACAAAAGTTGACAGATGAGAAAAAAAAAAGCAGGATCTTGATCTATGTTATTTTTGATTAGTAACTTTAATAATGAAAATTTCGGAGGGTTCTCTTGAGGCACTTAGCAGGTACTCAATGAAATAATGATTGTTAGTTCTGTTCCCAGGGAGAAGTTCATGGTTAATTGGAAAGACACTAGGAGATTTTTCTCTCATGCTTGGTACAAGATAGTTTTTATTTTTCATTTAGTCCCAAAACTCCATGGTGCTGTGTTGTGTTATCTTTAATAAAAAAGAGCAAACAATCTAAATGTTTAATCAAAGGGAACAATTTAGTAAATACGGCACATTCAGTGATGGCTGCTCATGCCATTTTATTAAAAAGGTGCTCGCTAAGACCGTTACAGAAAAACATTATGATGTAATGCTAAGGGGAGGAAAGCAGAATATAAAATTATATATTGGCTGAGATTTTAAACACTTTAAAAAGTAAGTGTGGGCTGGGTGCGGTGGCTTGTGCCTGTAATCCTAGCACTATGGGAGGCCGAGGTGAGAGGATCACTTGAGGTCAGGAGTTCGAGATCAACCTGAGCAAGAATGGGAGCAAAAGTGGGACCCCGTCTCTACTAAAAATAGAAAAAAGTAGCGGGGTGTGGTGGTGTGTGCCTGTAGTCCCAGCTACTTGGGAGGCTGAGACAAGAGGATCACTTGAGCTCATGAGTTTGCGGTTACTGTGAGCTAGGCTGACGCCATTGCATTCTAGCCAGGGTGACAAAGCAAGACTCTATGTCTAAAAAAAAAAAAAAGAAATCAAGTGTGCCCGTTGTACAGACAGCCTCTCAGAGACTGGATACAAAGGTTGGATCCAATGACTGGACAATGTGACACCCAGGAGGGGCTGATCAAATGCAGGACGGCAACCTGCTAGTGCCCACAGTCTAAATCTGAAGAAACATTTCAATGTTAAATGAGCAAGAAACATTTCTGAGTATGAATAAACATGTTTTCAAAGCAAGATATATCCTTAGGTAAATGGTGCTCTTTACCTGCCATCCAGGTATCAAGAAAAACAAATTTGCTTCCTAGCCACACTGCCTTCTCCTCTATTGTCTTGTCTCTTCTAATCAAATGCTTTCCTTTTGGGTCATTTCCTCTAAATTTGATACACAAATAGTCATCAAATTAATATTGTTTGTGCACCTCCAAGAAAACTCAGACTCTCTGGTTAGGCACACTGCTGCCTGCGTAATGTTATCTGCTTTGTGTTAATAAATCAATGCATCCACCTGAGGACTTGCAGCTGCTTCTTCCCCAGAATATCTGGGAATGACATTGGCAAAAAGAATTTCTGGGCTGTCACAGATGCAGAGCATGGGACAAGATCCTAGGCCACTTTCATCCCAACCTGGCAGCCTTTTCTTTACGTCATCATGCTTGCTTGAGCTTCTTTCTTGACCCCAGAAACTTCTAAGATGCTACGCAGGAAAAGCCCAGCTTTTCTTCATAGCTTTGTCCAAATGCCATCTCTTCCAGAATGCTTTTATGGATAGACCCAACCATAAGAGAACTCTGCAGTCACCTTTAGCACTTTTTAAAACCATACAAAGCTTTTGTAGTCTATAGGACTGCCATCAATAAAGGTTAATTATGTACACATTTTATCCTCCCTGATGGACTACAAAAGCTGCTCGAAAGCAGCAATCTTGACTTATTAATTTTTGTTTGTCTAATAATGCCTGGTATGGTGCTTGGCATTGGTGGATACTCAATAAGGTAGGCTGAACAAATGAATGAGAGAATGAATGAATGAACAATGCACCCATTGGAATGGCTCCTTTGTTCTCTGCTGGAGTGAGGCTGCTGTGAATCAAAATGTGATGACTGTCTGGGGACTGGGAGCTTTGTGAGTTATGGGGAAGTCTTTCTGTCTCTCTGGCTGAATGAGCAGTGATAACATTAAAACTGCAACCTTGGAGTAGCTAGCCGTGATTTAGGAAGTACATTCATAATAAATAAATCAACTAAATTGCTGCCAATAGCCAGTGAGATAGGACTGCCCCTAACAGAGCAGGTTTCTGGTGTTTACCTGGTCAGGATGCTGATTGCTACTGAAAATCGCTTCAGCATAGTATCTGCTGCACAGTTTGGGGCTTCTTGACATCACAGTTGCCTCTTTGGGGACTTTTCCCATCCTACTAGGAGAGGGAGAACTAGCTCATCGTTCCGTTCCTGTGGTTATGGCAACCTGGGACAGCCGCCCCAACTTCAGGCGTTACCTACAACATGCTGGTTTTTCTGCCTGGATTTCTGCACTTGTTCAGTCTTCTTATAGAGGATTCAGAGGCTACGGAACTCAGAAGCCGTGTCTTAACAAAGAACTGCAGGTTTCTGTGTTGATCAGAAAAACTCTCTTTGACTTCTTGTCCATTTCAAAGAATAAGTGGATTTTAGAAGTGATAGAGTGACTCCATGCCTCCTCCTCCCCGCTGAAATGTTTTTGCTTCGTTATCTTGATCCTGAAGGCCAGGAGCTCTGGATTTACAAGGTAGCAATTCACTGAGTTGAAATGCTGATTTATAGTTCTGAGCTAATAAATAGGTGACTAGTGAAGAGTCTCTAGGTTTCTTCCTTCTCTCCAATTTATGGAACAACAAATATTTATTGAGTACCTAACATGTGTCAGGAATGATGGCATGCTTTGGAGATATAAACATGAAATAGTCTTTGCATTGAAGGATTTTTTTTTGAGATGGAATCTTGCTCTGTTGCCCAGGCTAGAGTGCCATGGCGTCAGCCTAGCTTACAGCAACCTCAAACTCCTGGGCTCAAGTGATCCTCCTGCCTCAGCTTCCCTAGTAGCTGGGACTACAGGCACTTGCTAGCATGCCCAACTAATTTTTTGTTTCTGTTCTTAGTTGCCAGCTAATTTCTTTCTATTTTTAGTAGAGACAGGGTCTCAATCTTGCAGAGGCTGGTCTCAAACTCCTGACCTCAAGCGATCCTCCTGCCTCAGCCTCCTGAGTGCTAGGATTACAGACGTGAGCCACCACACCCAGCCCATTCCAGGACTGTATAATCTGTTAGGGGTGGCAGATCTATACATGAATGAGAAAGAAATGGGTTGACTTGGAGAAAGGTAAAACTAGGCCTTAAGGAATGAGTAGGCTTTCACTAGAGAAGAGATGCCAGACAGAGGCAGCAACATGGAGAAAGGATGTGGCAGTATAGTTAGGGCGTCAGTCTTGGTTGTTCAGGTCCATTTGTCCACAGACACTGCTGATCCAGTCCACGTGGCAGGCTCTGGGCTGAACCCTGTGCCATCCAAGTGCAGGAGGAGCTGCCTCAGGCAGCGTCTCGGTCCTGCAGGAGTTCAAAGTTCAAATGAAGGGTGGAATTCGCAGGGATACAGTCATATGATGAGACTGAGAAGTTCTGCTGATCTTAGCTTGTGAGAAGGTCTGGTGCTGGATGAAGGAGCTTGGATTTTGGCCACCAGTACTTCTGCTTATGGTGTCTAAACCAAAGACCAGTACATTGATGAGGGACATGTATGGTAGTTCCAATTTTTTGCTTTTACAAACCCTATTGCAATGAACAGCTGTATTTATGTCATTGCATGCCTGTGAGAGCATACCTGTAGCATCAATTCCTTACATGGAATCACTGGATCAAAGGGTATGCATTAGTAATCTTGGTAAATTTTTTCAAGTTCCCTTGCTTAGAGGTTGTATCAGTGTTCACTCTCATCAGCAGTACATGAGGTGAGCTTCACTCCCTACTTTGATGAGTGTAAACACACACACAAACGCATGGGGTAACAAGGACAGCCTTTCATTCTACTCCTCATCAATTATCACCCTTGATGGGACACAGATGGCCAAGTCCTAGCTCTCTCTAAGGTGCAAAAGCACAAGTTTGAGATGGATGAAATTTTGTGCTGGACAGATCCAAGAATATCACCTATGTTCTACCTCAGTTCATATTTCTGTCCCTTGGGGAGCCAGAGTGAAGCATTGTAGGGAGAAGAGGTCAGCCTCCAGGCTCTTAGACTCAAAGATTAGGAGTGTGCCCATGCACAGCTAATCAATGGAACGCTTACGTATTCACAATGGATGGACCATTGATGATTGCTTGTTAATTTTCCCTGATTTTTTTTTTCGATATTTCCAGCTTGTGCCACTTTTTGGAGAATTGATTGCTCTAAGTCTCATTTGTCCTAACTTTTAATCTTGGAGTGTATGGGCCTATTTAATCAGTCTACCGCAACAATGATTCTTTATAAATATTTATCATGTTCATGGGATGATTAAAAGCTCATGCATATGATTATTTGGACATATTACAAGAACATCAAACATAAATCTGTGTTTGCAGGCCCCCACCTGCTAGTAAGCAGAAGACGAAGATAGAAAGTTGTGGTTTTCTGGCACAAATCCCATGCATATGAAATAAAAGACAACTGAAGTTTGACCTAACCATCTCCATTATCAGCTCCATCCTTCTAACTATGTGATGATATGCACTAACAGTAGACTGCCCATCTTAAGTATGGAAGTACTTGACCAAGGGTGCCAATCATAACCCCAAATGTCATAATACTAGATGTTGAAATCCTGAAAGATCAAAATCCTGAAACTATAATTCTAGAAAAAATAATAAAAAATTCTTTAAAAGATATTTATTTACATTTTTAAAGGGGAACTTACTCAGGAAACATAAAAACGCACAGAACATTTCATAGGCCACTTTACACAATAAACTGAGCAATAATAACATACATTTTGGCAAGGATAAACACTGAAGTATACAGTGATACACATAGGTATCACAGTTATCAGCAGACAAGCTGTATTCATAAGGAAATAGATCAAAAAGGGAAATGTATAAATGAATATGGTTGGTAATTATGTATAGCTAGCTTGATAACTTTGGTCATCTCAAATACCATGACAGACAACTTAAGTCTTTTGATGAGGTTGATCAAAAACCTTTATGGGTCACTGCCACATAGGCAGTTGCCCAAAGAGCTGAGATCTTGAGAAATTTTATCATTCACAAATGCAAATATACAAAAAGGACACCTCTTCAGTTATTGAGGAAGTTTCAGCATTTTTAAGTACATGCATAATGCTTATACTACAAAGTCAACATTATGATAATGTACTTTCATGGAGTCGCATTTGCAAAAAATGCATAAAACAAATTAGAACTCTTTAAAAGTCTTTATGTAATTTATACCTCCAGTATTAGAAATGATGTGAAGATGAAATATATAGCATAGTGAATTATAAAAAATAATGCTGAAGGCCGGGTGCGGTGGCTCACGCCTGTAATCCTAGCACTCTGGAAGGCCGAGGCGGGCAGATTGCTCAAGGTCAGGAGTTCGAAACCAGCCTGAGCAAGAGCGAGACCCCGTCTCTACCATAAATAGAAAGAAATTAATTGGCCAACTAATATATATAGAAAAAAATAGCTGGGCATGGTGGCGCATGCCTGTAGTCCCAGCTACTCGGGAGGCTGAGGCAGAAGGATTGCTTGAGCCCAGGAGATTGAGGTTGCTGTGAGCTAGGCTGACACCACGGCACTCACTCTAGCCTGGGCAACAAAGCGAGACTCTGTC